>PVIH01022411.1:0-27230 GCA_004025045.1 Sigmodon hispidus | reverse complement strand
TTTAAAAAAAAAAAAAAAAAAAAAAAAAAAAAAAAAAAATGGAATTTCTAAATGGAGCTTCTGTGGGAGGAAACATCTAAGTCAGCTGTGTGGAGCTCTGTCCTATCCTATCAGATGCTCCAGGACAGAACGTATGTTGAGTATTACCATCATTTCTATTACTATTGTTTGTTCCCATCTCATCACAGACTTCTAGTCATTCTCTCCTCTCCCATCCATTCTTCACTCCCATATGGATTTGTTTGAATTTTGAAAGTTAAGAGTCAAGTCTATGCCATGTCTAATGGGGAGTTTACACTTTCGTTATCAGATTTCTACTACTCTGAACATCATTCATTTTATTATTCTATAATTCTGTATTTTATATTCTATAATTTCATATTTTGTAATTCTATATTTTGCAATTATTTAGTGCCTCTAAGAGAGCAATCTTCATCTTAAATGAGAGAGCTGGAATGGTCAGCATAAGCAAAAGAATTAAAATTAAAATAAATGCACACCTTCAGAGACCGTATCTTCTTACAAGCAAACAGAAAACATCCGCACAATTAAAGCAGGTTCCAATAGTGTTAAGGTATTAAAGGACTTTATGCAGTAAGGTTTGAAGGGTGACCAATGGAATTGAACACCTGGTCTCCTCAGCTGGTGGTAATGTTCTGAGAGTTTGGGGGAGCTTTAATAGGTGGAGCCTTGCTGGAGAAAGTGAGTCACTGTGGAGGGGCCTGGAGGTTCATATTGGCTCTGCTGCCTGTCTGCTCTTAGCTTCTTGATCCACCTAGATGTGAGCAAGTGCCCTTTATCCCTGCAGCCATGGTCCCAGCTGTTTCCACCACCCTGCCTTCCCTACCTTGCTATCTTCAAGCTAGGAGCCAAGGCCAGGGGATGCTTCAGTCCTTACGTTGTTCTTGGTATACCTGGGACAGGTATCTACTCACAGCATTGAGAAAAGTACCTAATGCAGCATGTCAGTGATGAAGGGTTTTTGGAAAAGACATTCTCGAGATAAAGAGCCATTTGGACTGGAATTGGAATATATGAGCAATTTGGGCACAGGAAGGACCAGGGATGGTGTCCCAGGCAGGGAAATCAAGGCTCAAAGGTAATTAACTCGTGAAGAACAACACGTGTAAAGTCCCAACCTAAGACTAGACACCAAAGTTAAAATGAAAATTATCTCTAAGAATTTATTGTGGTTAACATTTTTCTGTATAATCCATGAAATTTCAAAAATTCATCCATCTAAATACAAATTAGCAGGAAATAGATTGGGATAAAACAGCTTTATTTCTAGAAACTCAACCAGTTCCCCAAGCCCAGAGCCCTCTACCTGTGACCCAGCTCACTGGTCTCCATACCCCTTACACATCACTATTAATTTTCCATCAAACATAAGCAGTACCCAGGCACTGAGCTCCCTCTCTTGCTTACGGTCCTCACCACATCTGACTCTGTCCCTTTTATAGAGTAAAATACCGCTGTTTCTAAAGAAATCTCAAGCTAGCAGGTCCATGCTGGAAAGGGTTAAGCCTTCTAGGTAGGCCCTGGCCTTTCTGAGCTTTGTCTGGGCAGCACCTGCCATGCAAATTCTGTCCCGGCTGTTCTCTTGAAATGGACAGTGTATGATGGCCTTTGTGTGGCTCCACAGGTACATTAATTATAGACCACACAGATACATCTAGAACACTTGGCAGTGGCAAGACTGTAGTTAATGTTTTGTCCAACAATGTCTCCAATGGGGGGCATTGTGAGGATTGTAAGGGACTGTCCTGTCATGGCTTCAGATAATCCTGGAGTCCTTTGATCACCCTGGTTACGTCTCCTACACAATTTCATTGCAAAAATGAATCTTTTGTATTCCCTTTTATAATCATCCTTCCAAACTGATAATAGGGATGAGCCTGGGAATAAGGTATAAGAGAATTATATTGACTGCCATGACAATCATTTCTACTCAGTGAAATCCATTGCCATTACAGAAATGCAGCTGCTGGCCTGAAGTGTACCCAAATCCTCTGAGAAGTGATGAATCCCAACAGCATTTCCTGACTTTGATTTCAAATAGAAAAAAATCTCTGTGTTGCCAAAGATTGCATTTAAAAAAAAAAAAAAAAGGTGAATCTGAGAATTTTTTTAATGTCAAATGTGTAAGAAAGTAAAGCAATTTGAATGGCCTGTGATAGAAATCAAAAGGCACTCCTGCAGAAGAATCAGCATGGGGACCTCTCATTTGAAAAAATAAGAAAGGTAATTAAATCATCCCTTTTACTGAGCCCAAGGAAAACCCACTAAGATAAAACCAGTTTGCCAGCTCATTAGATAAAGTACAGAGAGACAGTGAGAATCAGCTTAGTCCCTTGGGGCACAGGGAGCTGCCCACAGGGAAGCATCAGTCTGGGGCCTGGATGTCTGTATCCACAGGAAGCATCTAGCTCCATGGCTAGGCTTTTATGTAGCTAAGGAAGCACTTCAGAGAGTCACCCTTTGACTTGAGTAGAAAGATGCTCTAGGTGACAACCTGAAACAGAGACAAGAAATCTCACTGTTGGGAAGTCGCCAGGTCCAGAGAAATCACACCATCATTTTCTGAGTTCTATCCATTAGGGATAAACAATGAAGAAATATGGAAGCAGGACCCATAGAGGAAGACTATATGTGGCCTCATTTAAGTGGTCCTTTGGTTCCCATCACTGGCACAGAGGTGACTAATGAACCGTGTTGAGTCTAAGGAGGGGCACTGGGGAGGAAACTTTAAAAACAACCAAATGGTCATAACTACAACAGCAATAAACCAGGTCCCCTGCTTCTGGAGATATTGTTCACTTTTGGGGAAGAATATGGCATAGAAAACTAAATAAAGGAGTAACCGTAGCTCCCAGGGACTCGGAATGGCAGGTGCATATACAAATGCCTACAGCTCACTCTGGCCCAGACTCTGAAAGTGATCCGAGTGCTCAGGAAACAGAATGCACATGTCAAGCAACAAAACAGCAAAAACTGAGGTATAAACTCAGGACTAGCAAAGCAAGCGTATTCCAGGAAACACCAGAGATCTGTTCTTGGTTTATATCACTCAGAGCAGGGTAGACTTAATCATAGCTAAAACTGGAGAGCCAATGTGATGCATCCCCCTCTGTCACCAGCTGTGACCCTTGCTTATCTTTCATTCTTTATACACTTGAACATTTATATGCATGACCAGAGGTTTCTCCGTTCAGCTCATCTCTTCATGTTTAATCAGTCTAGTTAGATTATAAAGCATAAGGAAACTGTGTCCCCCTGTTCCCTTTGTGTGTGCCAGACAAAAGCAAGTGTTATCCTCAGGAAGCGAGCTTGGAGAACCTTTGTTATGCTGGCCCATCATTTTAAGGCAATGTTCCTTATAAATTAGAGCTTCGGGGGGGGGGGGAGCATTGTCAGTTACTAAGTCTGGCATTGGAAGGAGCCTAAGTCTTGCCAAGCAGCAGGAGAAATGGAAATGTATAACATTCACGGCTCCCAGCTTACTAGGCAGTAGAAAATAGCATCAAGCACTCTATGAATGCCCCATCGCCTATTCTATCAGCCACGGAGAGTCTGAAACAATAGATTAGTACTCCGATTTGAAGATCTGCTGAGATCATCAGCCTGAGACATTCTGTTCTTTTTTTATCTTTTCCTATAACAATATCTCACAGTTCAAGTTTTGTTATCACTTGTCCTTTTTACAATCCTTTTCACAATTATGAAGCGTGTAGCATGCATTCTGCAGAAAGGGGGGAACTGGATAACACCAGATTTACTGTGACCTTTTTGAGGTTCCAAATTTAGTTAGCCATTTCTGCTCTTCTAGTTTTTCAGAGGCTCAAACTAAAAACAGCAAGCCTCTCTCAAATTACCAGCGCTCAAAAGGTTAAACCATTTATTTTTACTCCACCAGCACAGAGTTAAACTCCAGTGTGTTGCTCCTTGCTTTGACAAAGATCATAGCAAAGAATCTACAAATTATCCTTTTTAATTTTTTCTGTGTTCACTGCTCACATCTCTGAGAGTTTCCATCGCAACTTTTGTGAGTTGCTAGAAATGCTTGGCTAACGTGGGTTAGCCTACACTGTCCTTCTTCCTCCAGGTGATCAGCTTGGCCCAAGGAAGCATGGAGTGCCGACTTCAGACTAGCAGGAAAAAGGATGGCGATTTCAATGGCAGCAGAGTCCACACTCAGGACCCCCATCAGGAAGAAAGGAACTCTAATGTTCCTACACAGAGCAGCTAACATTTGGCTTCATATACTGCATCTGTGTCCAGAAATATTCAGCAATAAAAGGTCCAGCACACATGCCTTTGTATAAGGAGACAGATGTAAAGCCAGGAACAGTGGAAGGAAAACTTCCATCGACTGTGTGTCTTATGTTATTTCTCTCCTTCTTTCACAGGCTCTCTGAAGATTAATTCTTATCGTTCCTTTTCTCAATGTCCCATTTAGGGGGCACACATACAAAACCTGAGCTTCACCAGGAAGCCAGCAGCAGACTGGTTTTGTCACCTCTGTTGAATAAAACTTCTGTTGAAAGACAAATGCAATCACAGGGGAAGCTGGCTCAGATGGGTGGGGGGCAGGGGACACCCAAGTACTTCCAGCCTCCTTCACTTTATCTTCCACCTCTGGAGTACCCTCCATTTTCTGCCCAAATAGCCACAGCTTATCTTTTTTTGCCCGTTTCAAAACCTGCTTTGAGAACACATAAATGTCTGGCATAGTTTCCTAGCATCAGAGAAGTGAACTGCCCACTCTCACAAAACAAAGAAAGCCTGCTGGGTTGTTGAAAATGAAAGCATTAGAAACATAGCTTTGTGCTTCTTAGAGGAGAATGCTTGGCTTGGCCTTTGGTGGCCTGGTTTAGATTTTTGTCACCTGCACAATAAAGTACAAACCTAGAAAGACTGGGAAAGTAGTGTGGTTAAAATATGGACTAGAGAGATGGCTCAGCAGTTAAGACTTCTTGCTGCTCTTCCAGAGGACCTGAGTTCAGTTCCCAGAACCCATATCAGACAGCCTTGACCACATGTACCTCCAGCTCCAGAGGATCTGACCCCTTCTTCTATACACACACACACACACACACACACACACACACACACACACACATACACACACATACACACACTAAAAAGAACTATAGATATGGATGCTAGATTAAAAAAACAATACTTGTGAACAGCTGATTGATTTCTGCTTCTAGAAAACAACTATGTGATAACAAATGGTATATTACATGAGCATGTCACCCTCTCAAGCCACTGCTGGCCTATGTTTCATAAATGTATTTGTATCCTACCAGGGAATTTTTATTACATAAAATATTTCCCTTTTGCCAACTTTATCACATAAGATGCCGACGACATACAGGAGTCAAATCTCAGGAGGAGTTAAGTTCCCAATTCAGTATGTGAAGTAAAAATTGTATGGCCAAAATTTCTCCTGAAAATACTCCAAACTATCCACAGACAATGCATGTGTTTGTATACACAGCATCATACAGCAGTTGTTATGCTAAATTGTGGGACTCCCATGCTAACTTTAAAAAATAAATGAGAATCTATAAAGTTCTTGAGCACTCATTATCTTCTGTAAGAAGAACTGAAACTGTCAACCTTTTTTGCTGGTTTCCTTTGCTCTAGACCCTGTTAACACTTGGCCTAGATAGCTATAACACATATCAACAGTTCTGTGTTTGAGGCAGCACTGAACTAAGTAAACTCACCAGTATGCAAACTTGATGTGACAACTGTGGTCTATGACTTTATAGTCCTAATAATTGTATGAAGTATACCCAAGTCCCTTTGTTATCTGACTCTAATCAGTTAAGACTTGTGTGAGCATTTCAAAAGGAAATGAAAAAAGGAAGGCTTAGAATTCAAATGGAAAGTTCAAGACCACTATAGTCACTGAGGCAGAATTGGGAAATCAAATTATTTACTTATTTCTGGCTCAATGTCTCTTTCAAAGAATCCCACTGCCCCCAGGTGACTGAAATCCATTTTCATCAGAACAGGAGGGTGGGAAAGCATGTCACAAAAGAGGAATGGAGATACATCTTCCAGAGGACAGTAAGATTTGCAAATTAACAAGAAAACCACTATTTTAAAAATGCAGAGGATTCCTGAGTATTCCAGAGGGAAAAATAAAATCTTATTAATATGCTGATATTAGGAACTTCAGTTACTGTATCTAACCACACTTGAAATCCTTTTTATACTTTCCCATAAAACTGCACAGGATTTATCACAAAAGGAGAAAGGATATGAAGAAGAAGAAAGAGGTGGAGGAGAAGAGAGGGAAAGGAGGAGGAGGAGAGAGGGGGAGGAGGGGGAGGAGCAGAGAGGGGGAGGGGAGGAGGAGAAGAGAGGGGGAGAAGAGAGGGGGAGGACGAGGAGAAAATCACAGAGAAACACTGCAGGGGAGGGATAGCTTAATAGGTAAAGGGGGAACAGGATGACCTGAGTTAAATCTCAAGGAATAAAGCCACATGTAGTGATGTAGTGACTATCATAGCACTAGGAAGATGGGGGGGGGGCAGACAGATCCATGGGGCTCCCACCCAACCAGCCTTACCCACCCATTGAGGACCAGGCCAGTGAGACAAGTTCCTTGTCTTAAAAAAGAAGGCCAAGCAGGATTGGTACCCAAGATTGTCCTCTGAGCTACAGAGAGAGAGAGAGAAAGGGAGGGAAAGAGAGAGGGAGAGAGGGGAAGGGAGAGGGAAAGGGAGAGAGAACAAAAAGAGTCTGCTAAGACCCAACGTAGGCTAGCAAGCACACAGACAGAGGTCTTTTATCCCTGACATAGGTGGTGATGATTATTCCCCTCCCCCATCTCACTGGAGCCACCTTTACAATCTGACCAGATGGGTAAGTCAGCACAAAGCAAACATTTCAGAAAGATGAGTCCTTAGCAAACTATCATTGCTGTAAAACAATTCACATTAGGGAAGAAGAAGGGGAAGAGAGAAGAGGAGAAAGAAGAGACGATGAGACAGAACCGCAAACACACATCCAGGGGTCATCTCCTGAAAACGTTGAGCCTTCCCACTGCTCTAACAACCGCAGCGCTGACACTGTTGCCAAAGGCCTGGCATGTTTGTGTTCTATAGGTCAGCTCTGCTTCAGACGTGGAAAAGAGTGGGGACTGTGGTATAGAGAAAGTTCCTTGAAATTTTATGTAGAGTTTACTATTCTGTTGCATTTCTAACAAGGCAATGCTGGCAGTGGCCAGTGGAAATTTTCACTTATGTTGAGATTAACTTTACCCATTTGCATGAATTAGCAGCAAATAGTTCTTCCATTTTCTTTAAAAGAAGAAAAATTGCTTTAACTCAATACATCCTTGAGGGGGAAAATGAGACAAGTGATACAAAAATTAAAATAATTACTTCTATTTTCACTATTGTAAAATAGTGGAGGAAAGTAAAATAATTATTTCTTCTGATTTTATAGTTTTATTTATGAATACAGTGAAGAAGAACTGGAGTTATAGGTTGGTGTGAGCCACCCAAGTACTGGGATTCAAACTCCAGTCCTCTGCAAGAGCATCAAGGTCTCCTAACCACTGAGCAACCTCTCCAGCCACCACCACCCCCCAACCTTCCACAGTTAAGTTTCTTTTCAATGAAGCTCATCTCACCAACACACCCACCATCCTTTACTCCTTCTGACCGGACCACCCAGCTTTCCAATCTTTCTCTGCTTTCTGCTGTCAATTCCCACTACAAATCGAGCCCAAAGCAGCAGCAATACCTAGGCTACAGCCAGGTGCTGGACAGCCCTGATGCCCTTCTGCTGGATAAGTTAATCTGCTGCTACTAAACTGTCTCCCATGAGGTCTTGGGACAGGAACAGAACAATGACAAAGCCTAGACCTCTAATCAAATCCAGAAATCCTTGTTTCTGCTGAAAACCACACGAACACTACCATTACTGCCTACATCCATCCCTGCCAGCATTCTCATCCTCGGAGAACCCAGCTCTGCTTCCATCATCCACAGCATGGATGACCTCACTGCAGCTGTGGTTACACACCAAGAGTGGACTCCACACCAATGCATCATGGGTAGGCAGGAGCTCATGAGAAGCCCATCCCTCCCAGAAAGTCTGCGGAGTAACTGCGGCTGTCGCTCTCTCCAGGGCTATAGCCACTGGTAATTTGCTCATGCTCATAGTCTCCCACTCTGCCCAGGCAGGCAACTCTGATCTTAGCAGGTCACACACGAGATAAAGAGTCAAAGTAGGCAGGAGAAGAACAGTGAGAGGGGGCAATGAACAGTGGAAACGACCAAAACTCATATATACAGAGGAAACTGTTAAAGAATGAAAATCAGCGAATTGTAAAACATTAAACTATGATAATGGAAGTGTCTCGAGGCCATTGAGATGGCTCAGCAGGTAAAGAGCTTACTGCAGAGACCTGATGATGTGAGTTCAATTCCTGGAGCAGAAGGGGAGGACCCACCCCACAAAGCCAGTCTCTGGCTCCATATGCATGTCATGGCAGATAAACTCACACCCCCCAACACAGATACCAGACACACACACACACACATTATATATATATATATATATATACATATATACGTGTATATATATGTATAAAACACCCTATTTAAAACAGTGATTATAAATCAGCAGTATCCTAAGCCGAGAAGTCAGAAAATTGGGCTGTGCCTTAGTGTCAACAGGATTATAAAGTTCATATATAGTAAAATTCATTACTTATGCAAGTTGTACCTCATTAACTGCACATAATTCTACCTCAATGAGGTACAATTAAAATAAAATAATATGTAACAATACAAAAATAAATAAAGAAAAATATAAGAAAAATATGTGAGTGATATAATGGGATAGTGGACAAAAATGAGCATTAATAGTATTTATAGTCTCTAAGAAAAAATTACTAGACCTAAGATTTGTGTTTTATAGAAATAAATAAAATATTGGGCAGACCAAGATTCTTAAATTTGTTCTCAAAATAAAAAGCAAAAATTGATAGAGCTACAAGGAGAAATAAGAAAACCTACCTTCATAGTAGGACATTTCAACACATCCTTCCCAAGAACTGGTAGATCAAAGAAAAACATTCAGTACTTTTATATGAGATATGAATCATAAAATTAATAACTTTGATCTAATTGGCAGATCTTTAAAAACATACATCTAAACTACTCATGGTTCAAAAGGGAATAAAAACAGGAGCAAGATGATCAAAAGAGAACCCTGCTGTCAATCAGGGAAGAGAGATGGTACAGTTGTTTTAGAGAGTGTGGGGAGCTGGTGGAGGCTTTTGTTTTCTGTGTGAGATGCAGGATACGACAGTATGTTCCCATAATGATGGAGAAGGTCCACAGGATGCATGGAGAAAGATGCTTGTAGAGGCAGGAAGGTGCAATTGAAGAGGCAGAGTCCTTAGGAGGGTGAGATGAAGGAAAATCCAGTCCACAGGAAACAGGTCTCCCTGCTGTCCCTGATGGAATGGGAAGCAAGACAGAGGCAGCAGGGGAACACACACACGGGTAGACTGGAAATGTGGGGTAAGGAGACCACAAGTTATCCTCTGATTGCTTAAACTTTCTCGGTTATGATTAGCTAAACAACCAGGCAAACTAGGAAGCACATATTGGAAGGATAGCAGCCTCAGCCTTTCCTTTGAAATCTGATAGAAACAATGAGAATGCTCCCAGACAACCCTAAGTCCCTATACCCCTGAACCGTAGTTACTCCCAAGGTTAATGGGGGACCTGTCAGCTAGACAGTCTGTGCTTTCTCATACCACTGTACCTGTAGCCTTTCTACACTTAACACGTGGTTTGTAGGTCTGGTTCTCCCTTTTCCTACCAAGTCTGCAATACAGGCAGAGAAGTGCATGATCCACACCCTCAAGAAAAAAGCCAGAGTTCAATGGTTTTACATAACTCATATAACTGAACTGTCAAGCAGCGATAGATACACTATCAGAAATGGGTGATTCTCTCTGCCAGTCACTGCTCCGTGAGCTGCCTCTAGCCTCCAAACCAACCACAGCACAGGGACACTCAATCTATGTGTTTCTGAGAGACCAAAGATCAAAGAAAAAGACAGCAAGAGCCAGGACTGTGCCTGGAAGCCAAAGAAGTCTAGAAGCACAGGAGTGAAGATGTGTGTCCCATGCACTACAGTCCAACACTTAAGAAAACAGCTGCTCACCCTCCCTTGCTCCCTAATTTATGTGGGATTAGCACTCAGCTTTAACACTGATTTTATTCTTAACGTCAAGTTTATAAAGGTTTGCAGTAAATAATCAAGAACAAAAACTAAAAAGGCCATTCAAAACATGTCTACTTTGTTCTCCTTAGATCCTCTACTGTGCAGTTACCTCAAGATGAAGTCACAATTACAGTGGCAATGAAGCTCAGGGCACCAAGGTGACAAATATATTACCTGTATTCATATACACTTCTCTCCTCAGTAAAACCACAGCTATAGAAAGAAAGAAACGTTTACAGAATGTGAACCACCGCCGACTCAGTACAGGGAGACGTGCCTGTATTCTTTCCCTGCTCGCTAAGGGTGCTGCATCCCAGGATCTTCCTGCATTGCCAACTTTGACGAGGTAGCTCCCCTTAGAGATTCCTGAAACATGAAGGTGGACCACTGCTAACAAGATAGACAAATGTAGTCATGAGATATTAGCAACCAAAGAGGTGCTTCAAGGGAGCTTCGAGGATGTTCATTAAAAGCCAGCATGGGTTGGAACTCGAGAGAAACTGGTACAGCATCTTGAACCAGCAACTTGATGAAACACATAAAGGTGACTTAAGGACACCTCTTCAGAACTGATTTTAAACAATGAAAACTGAGTTTAGTATCTCCATATGGATAGCCAAGGATTTAATTGGAAAAGTACTCACCATTGTCTGCTGCCTCGGAGGCGTCCCCTCATTGCTGGGTGTTTTTATTATTTTTAACAACTCTCTTTGTGTATTCTTGCCCTGTGTTTACCCCACAATTCCCCTTTGTTTCCCTGTCAACACAATGACTACAGACAAGAAGATTCTATTATCTCAGCTTATTCAGTGGCTCTGAGTTTGTTCATGAAGAAGATCACATCCCATCTCAACACAGATGTTGGCAACACAGCGTGCCAGAAATAAACAGATTTCATTTCTTCGCTAGATTTCAACTGCTTCACTTTACCAGCAAATACAAATATCCCCCAAAATTATGCAAAAGGTTTGAAAAGGAGACTCAGTTATACCAGCCTAAGACATCTTTTTTTTAAAAAAAAAAAAAAAATAGAATTAGTAATCCATCATGGAAAGCCATATTTAAGTACTTATATAGACAACCAGGTTTTTCAAATTGAGGAACACTATTCTGCCTTTCATTTTCTGACACCGAGTTTTCCCTGTGAAAAGCCACTTCACAGCTCAGAACCTTGAGATTCTTTCCAGTGTAGCCCTTGTTCAGGTGAGAATGAAGCAAACTAGCTGGCCAAGCCAAGGGCTCCTTGTTTCCCAGTATTCTTGCCGGGATGATTAGGAAAGGAAAATTATTTTTTCTCCTTTTTTCTCTGACCCAGAAAGCACGACTGAGTCTAGACATGACAAGCACCCTCCTTATTGTCCCTTGAGAGGCAAAAACAGATGGAAGCCATCTTGGAAAAGCAAGGCAAGGGCTGGCACTGCAGAGCCCATGTACAGGCCTTCACCTTGGGATGTGGCTCTGCTTGGGGGTGGGTGAAGGATTCGAATGTCGGTCTTCATGCTGGGGATTTCTGCCACTCAGAATAACTCTAAGAAATATTATAGACAGAAAAATAAACACCCAGAATTTCTGCTTTTGTCATGGTTGTTCTGGGCACCTGAGCAGAAGCCATTTGAGAGAGAAATGATTTAATTTTGCTTAAGGGATGAGAGTTACAGCCCACTGGGGCAGCTGACAGGATCATGAAGCACATGGGTCCATTACTAACACTTCAACAGTAGGGAAGAGCACATAGTAGGGCCAGGTTATATCCCTCTGCACCAGCCCCCAGTAGGTCCCTTCCTCTGACCACCCATCCCCAGCAGGCCTCTTCTGCTGGCCACTGATCCCAGTAGGCCACTTTGTCCAGATACTTTCCCAGAGTAAGTCTCTTCCTTCAGCCAGGTCACACCTGCTAAAGGTCCCACAACCTCACAAAACAGCATCCGAAAGCATGGACCAAAAGCTCAGCCACAGAGGCCGTAGGAGATGTTTTCCTGGCACATCATGACAATAATGTGAAGTCAGCCTGTGCACCCAGTCTCGTGGGCATCATTTCACCTCCTCCTGAGCTTCCTCACAGCCCCAAGTTCCACTAATTCACCAGTTTCCACTTTCTCATTTCTCAAATTATAATCTGATCATTTCTGTATCTTAAAGTATATTCACAAGCAGGACAATTCTCAGGAATATTTGTTTGTCACACTTGATCTCCAGTTAGAATAGAGATTATATAAAGCTATTTATTGGTTTCTGCTGAGACCCTCCTTTCACTCAATGTCCAGAGCAAGAAATATCAAGTTATAGTTAACTTTTACCCTCTACAACCTCACTAACTTCTCACTGCTTCATAACTTTCAGAACTGTTAGATTTCCTTCTCCAATTGCCTTCCTATCTCATTCAATTGCATGTCATTTGAAACCCAGATTATTTCAGCAGACTCCTGGCTAACCTTCCTGTTGTCACAGATTCTTGGTCTTTGTTTTCATTGTGTCATATTAACAGGGGTTCTATCTTAGTTACACACAGGCTGCAAACATGGAAGAGGCAACCACATCTCCCCATATTCTTTGTGTTAAGACAGACAGCAAGTCAGATGTAACTGCATAGTGTCTCCTCTAAATATCTATTTGGAGGGGCAAAAGCAAGAGTCAATAGAAAAGCAGAAATAAAAATTGGTTTTGTTATGTGCTGTCATTTGTGCAAACATTAGTCTCATTAGCATTAAGATTACTCACTAATTACTACCTAAGACTCATGTGCTGATTTGAATGAGAAATGTCCCACATAGGCTTGGGTATTTGAACACTTGGTCCCTAGTTGGTGGAGTTGTTTGAAGATGTACAGGAGATGTGGTTGCCTTGCTGGGTGGGCTGTGAGGTTCCTAGTCTCACCCTACCTTCATTTTTCTTTCTGTGCTTCTATGTTTGTGGCAGAAAATAGGATTCTCAACCACCTAGTCTGGTTGCCTGGGACAATGCTAGCCTTGCCATTTTGGGCTCCAGCCTTCTGGAAGGAAGTATAAGGCAAAATAAGCTGCCTTGGCCATGACATTCTATCACAGAAACAGAAAAGTAACTAACACAACTTACTAGGACAATTGTGCTAAATACACAGAGCAACAGAGACTGACAAAAGCCGAGGAATTAGAACCCCAGGGTAGCCTTTGGGGAAACCAATTTGACTGTTCCTCAAAGACTGGAGTGTTGAAGTACTCTGAACTCTGAGTTCAACTCTTTTGGGGTACAGGAATAAGATGCTCACATTTGTACACCAATGCTTATTGAGTCATCAAACAAAAACAATAGCCAAAAGGAAGAAACACCCAAGTGCTTTTCAGCAGGTAAATGCTTCAAAGGAATGTGAAGTATAGATAGGCATCTATAACATTATCTATGAATACACGTGTGAGTCTTATCAGTGCTATCAGGGAGATGAACACTGGACACATGAAGGGTACAAAGTCACAAAACAACACAAGCATGAGAATGGGCAAGTTCATGGAGACAAGAAGATAACAGAGATCACCAGGCCAGGTCTGCATGGGGGAAACTTCAGAGTGCAATTTAATGATTTAAGCACTCCTGCCTGCAGTGATGAAGAAAACCTGGAACCAGACAATGTCATTGTTACTCAGCACTGTGAATATAATCACCACTTTTAAGCTGCATCTTTAAATGGTTAAAATGGCCTAGTCTATTTTCTGAGCATTTTCCATGACAATATTTTATTGCAATGTAATATTTCTAGTATACTGATAAAAGTCTAACAATTGGACTGTATATTTTTGGTATTGTAAACTAGAGAAATTTATGATCAATGTAATACTTAAAAACATTACAACCCCTAGAAAGTAAAAACTAGGAAAACTAGGAATATCTAATACTTACATATATATCTATATATGTATATATATATAAAGTACACCTAAAGTTGTTATTTCAGATCTACTATTTTTTTGCTTGTTTGTTTTGAAATGGAGCATGACATGGCTCAGGTTGGCCTTCAACTAGATAGAAAACTGTAGACAACCTTGGGTTCCTGCCCCTCTCATTTCTGCTTCCCAAGTGCTGGAGTTTCAGGAATGTGCCAGCAACACTTGTAAGAGATACTGAAAACTGATGACTTGGGATCCCAGACTTCCTTAGTGAGGTGCTGGTTGTGGTTCTTCTTCATAGCATACCAAAACCAAAAATGGGGTTAAAACAATATACTGAATGTTTAATCCCTGACATTTTAGCAGCCATAAAAAAATGATCATTGAAATAGAAGATAATGTTTCCTATTTCATTTTTAAACAAACATAATCATGTAATAAGTAGCTGTGTGTGTCTACTGGACACTGTACATTTTCATAAACCTTGGAAATCAGAAAGAATTCTTTCATTTTTCATATGGCATTGCTTTCTATTGCATCTACATCCATACATCTGGCTTTACAAAGCTCTGACATTCTCAAAAGGAATATAACACAATCCAATTGTAGAAAACACTGACTTACTTTAAAATGGCTTTTACAGACCCTGATTAATGAAGCTTATTACTGTTTCTCTCCCAAGAACTTAGTTTCTACAGCCCATAGTGTCCCTGCAGGGATGCCATGACTCCCTGAGGACAAATATCCACTCAAAGGAGTCATCTATGACTTTAAAAATATCTAGGGGTTGTCACTATGTTCTGTGAGACAATCTTCACTGTGTACTATTAAGGAAGGAGAAAGAAAAGGTGAATGCATTATGTTAGTGAACAGAAGGTAGAAACACAAATGTAAAAGCTTCTCTCTGTAGTTAAGAAAACGGAAGGGGCTGCAGAGACGCCTCAGCATTTAAGAGCACAGGCTGCTCTTCCAAGGAACCCAAGTTTGGTTCCCAGTATCCTCCTTAAGTGGCTCACAAATGCCAGTAACTACAGTTCCAGGTGAGTAGACACCCCTTCTGGCCTCTAAAGACACTGCATTCATATGACACAGTGAGAGAAAGAGAAAAAAATCCACCTTACACCTGTCATAATGTCATAATGGCTAAGATCAGAAACAGAAGTGACAAAGCATGCTGGAGAGGATGTGGAGCAAAAGAAACAAGCCTCTCTGCTGGTGGGAGTGCAAACTTGTACAAACACTTTGAAAATCAATATGATGGTTCCTCAAAAGAATTGGACTTGATCTACCTCAAGACCTAGATATACTACTCTTTGGCATATACTCAAAGGATGTGTAATTATACCACAAGAACACTTGCTCAACTATGTTCATAGCAGCTTTATTGGTATTAGCCAAAAACTGAAAACAATCTAGATGTCCCTCAACTAAAGAATAGATAAAGAATATGTGGCATGTTTACATAATGGAGTATTATTTAGCTATTAAAACTAATTACATCATGAAATTCAAAGTCAAATGAATGGTACTAGAAAATATCATTCTGAGTGTGGTAACTCAGACCCAGAAAGACAAATACAGTACTACTCACCCATAAGTGGATATTAGCTATAAAGTAAAGGGAAACCAGGCTACAATTCTCTGATCTAGAGAAGTCAGGTAACAAGGAGGGCCCAAAGACGATGCTTGGATCTTCCTACAAAGAGTAAATAGAAAGAGATTTTGTGGCTAGACTCGGGATGGGAACATGAAGGATCAGGTTAGGGTGGAGTAGATGGAGAGTACTAAAATAGCCAATGGAAAAGAGGGATATTTGAGGTTAGGTAGAAACTTGGTCTAAAGGAAACTCCCAGGAATCTACAAGGGTGATCCCAGCTATGACTCCTAACAAGTGCCAATATGTAGCCTATACTGGACATCTTCTGTGGCCATGTAAAACTTCCAATGGAGAGACTGGGACAGCAACCACATAACCTTTGACTTATAGTCTTTCCTGCCTATGGGATGTGCTGGGGTACGGGTGGAGTAGAGATTGTGAGAGTGACCAACCAATGACCCCTGCCATGAGAGTGAGCCCACCCCTGAAACCACCTAGAATCCAGGACCTGAAGGTTGGATAGAATCAAACATGACTGGAGGGAAAAATATCATTATAATGATGCTTAATGATATTCTGCTGTAGTTATCAAGAGACTTCATTCAGCAACCAGAAACAGATGCAGAGACCCACCATCAAACATTAGGCCAAGCTTGGGGACACTCCGAGAGAGAGAGGGGAAGAATTGTAGGAACCAGAAGGATCAAAGACATAGCAAGGAAGCCCAGGTTCATAGATGTTCATAGAGACCAAAGTGACAACCAGGAAGCCTGCACGGGACTGACTGAGGCCCTCTGCATGTCTATAACATGTGTGTAGTTTGATCTTCTCATGAAACTCCCAGCAGTGAGAGCGGGGGGGGGGGGGGGTGTCTGTCTCTGACTCCTCTGCTGCCTTTTGGGAACCTACTCTTCACACTTAGTATATGGGGAGGTGCTGAGTCTTACTGTAACTGATGTGCTCTGTTTTGACGATATCCATGGGTAGCCTGCCCATTTCTGGATAGAAATGGAGGAGTGGATTGGGAGTGGGGGCCAAAGAGAGGAAGGGGAAGGAACCAGGAGGAAAGGAGAAAGGGGAAACTGAGGTTAGGGAGTGTAAAATAAATAATAAAAAAGAAACAAAGGAGTGAATTGGGGGGTGAGGACAAAAGGGAATAGGGGCCACTGGGAGAAGAGGATGATGGGAAACTGCAGCGGAGTGTAAAATAAATAAATTGATTAATTTTTTTTAAATGGAAAGAAATAAACCCAGGAGAAACTCTGAGCTGCTTATATGGACCAGTAGTCCAGGCAGCCAACAGCCCACAGAGGACTGGCATGGAAGCCAGATGTTACAAGCATGCCTTACTTTGGAGAATTACATGTACTTTCGATCAGTATAAAACAAATCTTGAAAAAAATGTAAAGCTAAATAAATGAACTTGCCTGCCTGTTGATTTTGTGGTATAACCATAAAGTGTGAAGAATTCCTGAGACTTGAAAACTGTTGGTGAAATACTCAAAGACAATTGATGTGGGATGTCTTTCTGTATGCTGTGAATATCATTGGTTGATAAAGGGACTGTTTTGCCCTATGGCAGACATCTTAGAAGCAGGCAGGAAATCTGAGCATAGATATAGGGGAAGGAGGGTGGAGCCAGAGAGACTATATGTAAATCTACATGTAAAATAAACACAGGTAAACCACAGACCACATGGCAAGACAGATTAATGGAAATGGACTAAGATACAAAAGCTAGCTAGCAATATGTCTGAGCCATAGGCTAAGGAGCACATAATTAATATAAGCATCTGAGTCACTTGCAGCAGCAGGTGGATTTGGACCATGGGGCTAGGCTGGGACAGAAACTTCTACTACAGACAATAGCCCGATATGCTATATATTCTTCTAATATAGTTTTCACAGCACTGGGACTCAGACCCAGAGCTCTGTGAACCTGCTACCTTGGCTGCCCTCTGCACTTCATCTCAGCCTTCTCCAGGTTCATGGGATCATCCACTTAGTAATCCTATTGTAACACTGTTTCCCTCTTTCCCCATTCTTAGGCAAGAGCAGTCAGCATCTCAAACTCATTTACCAATTTCTTTTATTCCAAGCATCAGTGTTCCAAAAATGCCTTAGGATCTGTTGCAGGGATATAGAAAGCTGCCCTTGTCCCACACTTTCTCATCAGCTCTGTACTCCTCACACTTTGAAGTCCATTCCTAGACACTGCACCTTAATTTTCCCGGACACACTATCTGGATCCTGCAAGTTTCAGATGGCTAGTGAAGGCAAATAATTTACAACTGAGATAGCCACAACCAGGCTTGATTCCAAATAACATGGGAATGAACAGGTAGACCTCAGAAGGGCAAGTACACCATATGATGTCACTGCCCAATGCAGACTTTCCATGATTTCTAGATCAAGAAGAGTCTACCTTCTTGATATAAGAAGGGGGCAAGTCGGTCAATTTTATTGGCCCAAATGATAAATGTAATCTGGAAGTCCGTGGCTGTGAAAACACATTCACCTAAGCATTCCTGTTTTATTTCTAATGGTATTTCATGAGACTTGGTTGTGACTGTAAAGATGGCCTTACTTTTCTCGTGCCTGTTAACTATATAGCTATTCTCTACTGTCCTCAATGGTGGAAGTGGGATTTGCATCAATGCATCTACTTATACATATTCTTTTTTTTTAAGAGTCAGATCTTTATTCAAAGCTCTGATCTACCAAGTTGGCGTTTTCCACCAACTCGGGGAGCAGAGACCTTCACAGGCTTCACAATCCTTTGCTTAGGTGCTGCTTTTGTAGGGGCCTTAGCAGCAGCCATTGCTGTCTTCTTGGATGCCTGCTTGGCCTTCTTTGCTTCCTTGGCAGCCCTGATAGCCTGCTCTCGCTGAGCTTTCCTAACTTCCGGTTTCTGATTCCTCTTGGCCATTATATCAGCAAGAGATGCACCAGTGATGGCTCGCTGGAATTTGACTGCACGGAGGGTTCTTTTGAATTTCTTCCGACTGTCCTTTTTTGTGTTTTCTTCTGTAGAGGACAGTCCAGTTTATCTGCCGAGGATTCCTTTTGGGAAGGAATGCGGACTCGCATTTTGCATTAAGAAACTGGAAAACCTTCCCGTCCGTCCTAGCGTAGTGCCACCCGTGTCCGGGGTAGATCTTGTACCCACTGGAACTGCACAGCTCGACCTTCATGGTGAGAGCTGCCGCCCGGCCGGAGGAAAGACGGCGAAGAGTTACTTATACATATTCTTTAAGGAACCCTGCACACATTCTGTGCAGGTAACCTCAAGCAACTCATCCTTTCTCGTAATAATAATGAAGTATTTTCAAGAGTCGAATAGCTGACATGGCCTGAACATTATCATTCTGAGCTGCTATATCATTAAATTGGAAAGTGAGGGAAGAGGGACTGGAATATGAGCTGTCCAGGATAGTGGGCAGGCTACCACATGGTGCCTTTACAGAGCTCTGACTCACCTGACCTGGTTCTTAGTAAGAACCAGTGCCGGCTGAAAACACACATGCACTCTCTCGAAAGAACAGAAAGGCTCCTTTATCACCCAGTCTGTCCCAAGCAGCATTCCCCACCTGTCTCACTCAGTATCATCACATGATTTCTCTCTTCTCCCTGAGCCTCTCTAACCCAGCACAAGTACCATAGTTTAATAGATGATCTTGGAAATGTGAAGTGAAGCATAGCCACGGTGCTTCATGGGAGCTGATTGTGTGACACTGAGGCTTGAAATGGGTCCTCGGGAATAACTACACTCATGAGTTAACTGGGGGCCTCAAACATAAGAGAATGACAGTCAGTGAGAATGTCTCTGTTCAGAGCATGTGGCTTTCTGAGGCATCCTCACTTGTGGTGTAGTATAATTAAAACTTGTTTTAAAGATGCATTTGGAGGCTTAAAATTTTACCTTTAGAAAAAAAAAATGGGGCTGGCAGGCAGGTAAACCAGCATGAAAAGAGAAAGAGATGAAAAAATATGTATTTACTCTTCCCATGGGACTTCTTGGCCTAACAAGAAATACAGAAAAGACAGTTAATTTTTTTTTTTCTAAAAATCACAGCCTCCAGGAGTCTGTGTGTGGCCTGTTTGATGTGGTTTGGGCCTGAGGAGAAGCTAAAGGCTAAATTATTTTAAGTTGGCTAAAACTAATATAAACACATCCCTGAGGCCATTAGTCCATTAGTTGACAGTGTGCATAATATTAAAAACATTGTAAGAACAAGGGACCATTTGCAGTGTTGTACATATGAGAGTCGTTTATGCAATGGCCAGTTTCTGAATGCAGACTCAAATAATAAAAAGTCACTGTTATTTCATGAAGAAAGCCATTTTACACAAACAGGCAAACAAATACAATTGTTTTTAAAGTATCTCTTACAGGGTAACCTGGTTGTATTTAGGCCATCAAACATGCAGAGGAATTTTTAGTGCAATCATTGAATATACAAAATATATCCTTTATAAACACATCCTTTATAAAATATATCCTTATTGCTAAAGTCAAATCAAGGAGGTTAGCCCAGTGCTCGCTATGAAAGGACTGCCAAGCTTCAGAGTTTTATTTCATCCATATTTCAAACTAGTTGGGGTTTAAGAGAATTTTACATTGTAATTTTTAGTGTGGTCCTTTAAAAAAGACAAATAGTTGTCAATATGTGAGAAAATAGAGTTATGAAAGCTGATTCTGTGGGTTTAAAGGCTGTAACCCCACTATACACAGAAGATTTATTCAATATCTCTGAGTGAACAAGGGTGAAAGAAGTAGCTCTCATCTACCTACTCCTTTGTGTGGATTTCCTGTGTCAGGAAATAAATACCACACATGAGCCCTGCTCTGCCTGTGCTCCATGTACCTGGCTAAAGATTTAAATGACCTGTGACACTAAAGGGACATGGTGATGAGCTCCTCAGGCCCCACTGTCTCTGAGAAACAAGAACCTGTTTGTTCTTCTCTCAGAGGCATTTCTGCCTGTGTTTTCTTATACTTTAAAGAGGAGTCATCGATTCTTATGACATTTGTTTCATTTCTAAGATACTTAAGTAGTTCTATGTGTGACAAACACCCCATTGCTGCAGAAAAATCAAAGTCAACTTTGCTCTGAAGCATCTGTGTGGACATCAGAATGGCTAAGATAATAAAGAAGACAACTGGAAGAGTAGAGAGGACAAAATGTGGCTGATGCTCTTGGGTGCTGCAGTCGCAGGAAAGCAGTACAGCTATCCTGAACAGCCATTCAGCAGCTTTAAATAAAAGGGACTCTAAACACTATAATCCAGTAAGTCTACTCTTGGATTGATTCCTAAAAGAAATGACTGCCTATAGTTACAAAAGATATTTTAATACAGATAAGTTTCTAATAGTTCTCCTTAATATTGCCACACTAGTAACATCCCTAAATCCATCAGTCAGAGAAAGGGGTGACTCACAGGCCAAGAAAGAGACAAACTCATCTGTATCCCCAGTAACATCTCTATTCACCAAGGCCCAACTGCAGGTATGGTGGAAGTTCTTTTCACTCAGCTCCCCACCTCAGTCCTTCCCAAATCGATCAGTTGTCCTGATTACCCAGGGATGCAGGGGAAGCCCACAAAGGCAATCTGTGAGCTACACATCTGGTGCGGGCCTTCCACCTGCAGAACTGACCACAGTCCCTGAAACAGCTCCCCCCCAGCCCTGTTCAATTATGGTCTATTCACAAGCATGTCCACAGATGGCCCCCAGATATCTATGAATGTGGCCCAACACTAACCCCTAAACTTATTTAAAACATTAAGAGATTCTTTAAAAAAAAATCTGTCACAATGTCAAAAAGTTGGACATGCCTGAGACAGCTCTGTTCACCTGAAAAATCCAATTTTGAAGCCCACCAATCACAAGCACACTGCATTCATATAAAATTACTCCTAGTAAAGCATTAATATTACACACATTGATAGACAGAGTCAACAAACCCACCTCAAAATCCCAACTTCATTTTTTCAGGGTTTTCTAGTTATGTATGTATAATGAATCTGTATATGTACTCACATGCTGCCTGGAGAAGCTGGAAGAGTGTGTTGAGTACCCTGGAGCTGGAGTTCAAGAGAATAAGCTGCTCAGGGTGGATGCTGGGACCCAGACTCAGCAGCTGAGCCATCTCTCCTGACTCTGTGATTTCCTTCTTTAACAGAGCTTTCATTTTAATTTAAAATAACAAAAAATGCAAAGCAACAATCTCAATCAAGAACCATGAAGCTGAAAGCACTCTACTTTCTGACTTTAAAATATATTACACAGCTACAGTGTCCGAAGAAGTAAGCGGCTGACGTCAGACTGACTGTGGAACAGAACCGGAGCCGGGAACTGGATGGCTAGATGCATCTGTGACTAGGATACACAACACAGACCAAACAGGGCAGGCTCCTAGGGAAATGGTGTGGGAGAGACTTGAAATCCACCCTCAGAATTAACTTAGACCTTGTCTCACATCATACCGAAACAACTCAAACAAACAAACACCCTACAAGCAGGTAGATTCGTACAAGGAGTGAGACGCTGTTTGCTTGTGGGGTAGAGGAAACAGGGAAAGGAGGAAAGGCTACAGAGATGCACAAATGAACAGGGTCTAGTGACCTGATTATATCAGGCCAGCAGTTAGTTAATATGATGATACTGTACAGCTGGTTTGCACAGAACATAGATGTTAGAAAGTCTCACCATAAGAAAACAAAGACAGGAACACTTAAGTAACTCTATGAGACAGACCCAGCAGTGATGACCATCTCATGGAGCACATGAAAATCAAAACAATAAGCCATACACTTTAAAACATATACCATTTGTATTTGAAATCTGGACCCAACAGAACTAAAAGACTAAAGACAACTCTTAGAAAAGTGCCATGTCTTTTAAAACCTAGACTAACATTTAAACATTTAAACCATTCTCTCTCTCTCTCTCTCTCTCTCTCTCTCTCTCTCTCTCTCTCTCTCTCTGTGTGTGTGTGTGTGTCTGTATGTCTGTCTGTGTCTGTGTATCTGTGTTTGTATCTCTCTCTCTCTCTCTCTCTCTCTCTCTCTCTCTCTCTCTCTCTCTCTGTGTGTGTGTGTGTGTGTGTGTCTGTGTCTGTGTATCTGTGTTTGTATCTCTCCGTGTGCACTCCCACCCATCTCAGTTTTTTTCAGACACTACTCTGTGTAGTCTTGTCTGTCCTGGACCCAGATATCCTTGAACACAAAGATTCACCTGCCTCTGCCTCCCAAGCATTGGGTTCAAAGGCATGTGTCACCACCACATAGCTTAAACCATTCCCTTAAATGAATTTTGTATCTTAATTAAAAGGCTCAATGGGTTTGTTTGTTTGTTTATTTTAACACCGCATAATCTCTTTCCCTCTCTCATTCTTTAATTTTACTCTTTATATGTGGAGACACAAAGAGTTTGCATGACTAAGCAAGAGCCCAGAGTGTGGGAGGTGTCCCTTTGGTTCCAATGGAAGAGTGATGCACATAACCTTATTGACCCTTATCGGCAGAGACTGAGGCGACCACTTTGGCCAAGGAACCTGCAGCTCTCTTCCTTGTTTTGTGAGGACAAGCTTCCTACTCCACTCCTGTTGGTTCTGTTATCTGATGAGTCTCTTCCTGTCCTCCATCCAAGTCCTAAATTAGTTCCTTGCCTCATGGCAAAGCCCTGAGCCAGTGAAGATGTTACTGGGGAACTGAAGGATACCCAAATGCACAAGTAGATCTCTTACAACTGGACATCAGAACTCTACCATCTGAGGTGTGCTGTGCACCTATGCACTATGCTGGTTTCTTAAAAAGGAAATCTCAAATTGTTCAATACCATGGCTCCCAACTTTGAACTTCTTCAAGTTCTCATATTTTCAATCTCTTTCTCTCTCTTCCTCTTTCCCTCCCTCCCCCCTCTTTATCTCTCTCTTTCCTTATTCCTGAAACCCATTCCCTCATCCCCATCTTCTCCCACCTGCCTTGTACCATTCTGTCCCCAGGTAGATGAGAGACCGACAGACATGAAAATCTTTTGTGTATATTTGTAAATAAAACATTAATCCCATTAAATCTAAGACTTCTCAGCAGGCTCTGAAGTCAGATGGTCCGTGGTCTCAGATTCTATCCCATAATTTATTGGCTCTTCCTTGAGACCAAGGGCTTTGAAATTAGGTGATCTCAGCTGCTACATGTATACTGTAACTTTTGAGCTCTTAGGTGCTTTTAAAAGATTTGCTGCTACAGAAAAGAAAAGCCCATCTCTAAGAGAAAAAGAGTAATCTGAACTCCATTGTGCTAGCTGCTTGTGGTAGATGAGGCTCTGCTGCCATTCACCTAGCCTGAAAAAGCAAAACCAGGATTTTATACAATATGTATTTGTCAGGTTGTGATTTAGACCGTGACACTGGAGGATGTAGGTGCCCATCCTAGGGAACATTTAACAGTCAAGTTACCTTCGGATGTTTCCCTTACACTGGCTGTGCCACCTCACTCTCAGGGGTGTGGCGCACACACTATAGTACATGCATTCCTGTACTGCCTCGGCCAACAGTATACTCAGTATCTGATACATGCTGGTTAATTTCTGTCAACCTAAAGAGGGAGTCTCAACTGAGGAATTGCCTCCATCGGCTTGGCTTCTGGGCAAGTCTATATTTTCTTGATTAACAATTAATATGGGGGTCTCAGCCTAGTCATGGCTGTGCCACCACTGGGAAGGTGAGCCTGAACTCTAAGAAAGCAGGCTGAGCATGCACCAGAGAGGAAGCCAGAAGGCAGCATTCCTCCATGGCCTGTCTTTGCTCCTGTTTCCAGGTTCCTGCCCTACTTGATTTCTGCCTCCGCTTCCTTCCATGATGAACCGTTAGCCAAACAAACCCATTCCTCCACAAGTTAGTGTTTATTCACAGCAACAGAAAAACAAACTAGAACTTATAGGATATATAGTAAATATAGTATTATGTATATAGTATCATATAATATTCAACACAGTGGACTACCAAAGAAAGGGAGAGACAGAAATGAGCTATAAAGTAATTGGAAATCACCATTTCTGTACATGAGCGAACAAAATTAAATCTAGATAGCAAGATCCAAGATTCTATAATCTTTATTATTTTAACACTTGAAGAGTGAGTGTGTGTGTGTATGTGTGCGTGCGTGCGTGTGTGTGTGTGTGTGTGTGTATGCATGTACACATGCATGTGTGTCCTATCCAGAAGACAAGACAAACATGAAGGGACAAACAGGTCACCAAAGGCAAAAGAGTGGGTGTATCTATCCCTGGGACTCTTGAGGAAGAAGAAAAGGTGCTGGCCCAGACCCAAGCCATGTCCAGAGGGGCTCCTGTCGGCAAGAATCCCCATGTCTCCACACACAGATCCCAGCAAAGTGCCTGGCAGATTCAATCATACAGCAGCTCAAATGCCACAGCATGACTATAGAGAAGGAATAATAGTGGAGGCATCCCAGCCAATTTTCAACAGAAGGGCTCAGGATAAGGAAGCTTAAGAAAATTGCTGAAGAGAATGATAATGACAACAATAAAAACAAATAGCTAGCATTTGTTGAGCACTTATGTGTCTGGCACTGGGTTACACACTTTGCATACCAACCCAACAAAGCAGAAAAATCATCTCCACTTTATGAGAGGAAACTGAGGCAAGGAGGAGTTGAAGATGGGGCCTCAGGATGTACAGCTTGCAAGGTTGCTTCCATAACCTCAGCACACTGGGGATCTGAGATTTCACAGAGTACTTGGAGTGGGTGCCATCTCCCTGCGGTGACAGGAGCCCACTCAAGTGTGTGTTTTCAGTTCACAGATGGGCGAGAGCTCAGATAAGACCATTGTTCAAGGCCACAAGGGAGAACTGACAAGGACAGGATAGGAAATTAGTCTGGGTTGGTTTTAGTCAGGACCCAGTGATGCCCACAGAAGAAATTATAGACAAAAGACATCATCCTGGCTGCTGGGTAAAGTTTTCCTAGTCTGACCATTTGAACCATTACCCAGAATTAATTCTGATAAGATTCCTGAAATGCAGCTCAAAGGCATGGGAATGATCATGAATTGAATTGTGAGTTTTATCAAGTCATTCTCTGAATGTGAAACCAGTTTTATCCACGGCCATTACCGTTGTGGCGATAACAGCAGACACTGAGAAGGCATCACAACTGTTGGAATAGAGACCCAGCTCCTCCACAGACTCTCGGCATCACACCATACCACTTTTCAATAAGAAAAAGGGATGCTGGGAAAATGGTTCAGTGAGTAGAGTACTTGTCCCTCAGCAAGTGGGATGGAAGAAGGTGGCTGTGACACCAGTGCCGGGAGCAGAGAGGAGAGGGTCCCTGCAGCTTGCTGGCTGCATCCTAACTAACTGATCTGACATCCTCCAGGCTCACGAGAATCCTAGCTTAAAATAAAGTGAAGAGCAATTAATAAAGTTAATTCTGGCTTTCACACGTGTGTATGTACACCCACATATATGTGCACAATACAAATTCACAAACACACACACAAAGGCAAAATAAAGTATAGAAAACACATATAACAAGAACTCAGGAAACATTTGCCTCTCTATGGAAAATGACAGAAAATATCACACAAGAGATCCAATAAGCCCAAAGATCTAGCCAGAGCTAGAGCTCCCACATATGAAGGATACAATGAGAAGAAAATAAACACATAACTTACGTATCTAAACAAATGTTCCCAGGTCATAAAAACTGTAATTGGAAGCACACTACAAAACTAATTGCTAGTGGGATGAGTTACATGTAGAGAGAGACCACTCTCACACATGAATGGCAGAAGTCAATACCCAGATACTCCTGAATGAGCTCTTCACAGCATGTCACATTTAAAGATCATTTGGCACCATGATCCATTGCTAAGAACTCCCCCTACAGACTTACCAATGTGGCCCGATCATAAAGTAACTAACACCAATAGCATTTCTACAGAAAAAGTAGTGAACCAACATAAGAATCCATCTGGAGGGACTGGTTATAAAGTATAGTTTATAGAGCAACCCAAGGAGGTTTGCTACCATGATGGACAGCCTGCTCAGCCTGAGAACCAAGGTAAACCCTCCTCAGTTCAGTTGCCCGCATGATGCATTTTGTCACAGCAGCACGAAAAGTGACTAATATCCAATTATCTAAGTGGGCTAGTGAAAAAAATTACACATAAAATTTGAAAATAATTTTCATAATAAAGTATAATAGTGAGATATTATGAATAATGAAAATGTGATATATATAATTGAGTATCACTTACCTTTAAAGAAAAATGCGGCAGCGTCCCAGCGCACTCTGGAGCAGGGGCAGCTGAACTCTGCACCTGGCCACACCCGCAGCCCCTGCTGCTCAGGGAATCTACTAAGAGCCCTACTGCGACCCTGAACTGAGTGAACTGAGCAAACCAACTGCAGGGGTCTATGAGGGGCGGATTCGAACCCTGACCAGAGGTGAGGAGGGCTCGGCGGGCCTCA
>PVIH01022410.1:10728-27333 GCA_004025045.1 Sigmodon hispidus | reverse complement strand
TAAGATAAAAGGCACAGATGACAGCCTATGCTGGAGAGGATGCGGAGCAAGGGGAACACTCCTCCATTGTTGGTGGGATTGTAAGCTTGTTCAGCCACTTTGGAATACAATATGGAGGTTTCTCAGAAAATTGAGAATCAATCTCCCCAAGGACCCAGCAATACCACTTCTGGGTATATACCCTAAAGAGGCACATTCAGACTCCAAAGGTATTAGCTCAACTATGTTCATAGCAGCATTATTTGTAATAGCAAGAACCTGCAAACAACCTAGATGTCCCTCAACTGAAGAATGGATTAACAAACAGTGGTACATCTACACAATGGAATACTACTCAGCAGTAAGAAAAAATGATATCCTAAAATTCACAGGCAAATGGATGGATTTGGAGAATATCCTCCTGAGCGAAGTATCACAAACTCAGAGAGATAAGCAGGGGATGTACTCACTCACTAGGGGTCTCTAAACAAACAAACAAGAAAAAAAAAGCCAAACTTGCCCAAGCGGCAAACCACAACCACTGAATAGCTTGGGATCAGAAACACCCTGGACTGACCCTTCAAACCCCAGTCCAACTATAGGAACACCTGACTCACTCTTGAGGGAGGGGGGAAAGAACTGGATTTGGCCAGAATTGGAGACTGATCTAAGCATTATTGGGTCAGTGGGACCATAGGACTGTCTGCTCCCTGCCAAGGGAGGGGATGGGGAGTTGCAGAGAAGAAAAATGATCAGATGTGGTGGGAGGGGGAAGAGACTTTCAATAAGGATATACAGGGATGGAAAAAAAAATTCAGAGGGAAAGCTGAACACAAAGAAAATATATGTGTAGTAATCTTAAAAAAAAAAAAATAAAAGCCCTGTGCCGGATTATAAAAAAAAAATAGCAGTTGGCAAGTAATTAACATTAAAAATCTGTTAAGATTGAGAGAGGGAACATGGGAGGATTAGAGGAAAGACAGGGAAGGGGAAGGGATGTAATTATATTTTAATTATCCTATTTTAATAAAAAGAAAAAATTTCAGCTTCTTAGCATTAATACTAAGGTTGGTTTATAAAACAAGAATATAGGGGGCTGGAGAGATGGCTCAGTGGTTAAGAGCGCCGTCTGCTCTTCCAGAGGTCCCGGGTTCGATCCCCAGCACCCACATGGCAGCTAACAACTGTCTGTAGTTCCAGTTCCAGGCAAACACCAAGGCAAATAAATAAAGCAAATAAAACAAGAATATAAACCTGAAGTAAGAAATTATAGTTATGTGGCATTCAAATTGAGACAACAGATGGTACTGTCTTTTTTATTTTTAGTATTATGAGGATAAGACAAATCCTGTCTATGATTGAGAAGTTTTGCATTCAGTGACTTTTGAGGTTACTTTCTGTCAGAATTAGATTTTTGGAATAGGGATACTCATCTTGTATAGTGAATTGTCAGACAGCTAATAAACAAACTTTTGTAACTTTCTCAGACTCTTTGATATTTGTATTTATCATGGGCTTTAAAAATATTGAATAATACTATGTAGATTGTCAGTAGTTTTTGGAAAATTTGAAGTCTATTATAATTTATTGCTCATTCCATTCATAAAAGTACACTTTATATATTCAGAAGACATTCACACATATGCCTAATTTTATGACTAATTTAAAGCAGCATTCTAAATGCATAAAAGTTCGGGATTCTCATTATTTTCTTTTTGTGAATTGTAGCCTGGTTATCCTTTTTTTACATCTAAAATCCACTCATGAGTGAGTACATACCATCTCTGTCTTTCTGGGTGTGTGTTATTACCTCACTCAGGATGATACTCTCCAAATCCATCCACTTGCCTGCGAATTTTAGGATATCATTTTTTCTTACTGCTGAGTAGTACTCCATTGTGTAGATGTACCACAGTTTGTTAATCCATTCTTCAGTTGAGGGACATCTAGGTTGATTCCAGGTTCTTGCTATTACAAATAATGCTGCTATGAACATAGTTGAGCTAATGCTTTTGAAATGTGAATGTGCATCTTTAGGGTATATGCCAAATAGTGGTATTGCTGGGTCCTTGGGGAGATTGATTCCCAGTTTTCTGAGGAACCACCATATTGCATTCCAGAGTGGCTGTACAAGTTTACACTCCCACCAGCAATGGAGGAGTGTTCCCCTTGCTCCACATCTCCTCCAGCATAGGTTGTCATCTGTATTTTTTTTTAAATCTTAGCCATTCTGATAAGTATAAGATGATATCTCAAAGTTGTTTTTATTTGCATTTCTCTGATGGTTAAAGATGATGAGTTCTTTAAATGTCTTCTAGCCATTTGTAATTCTTCTACTGAGAATTCTTTGTTTAGCCCTGCACCCCATTTTCCAATTGGGTTCTTTGGGGTTTTTTTTACCTCTGGTTTCTTGAGTTCTCTACATGTTTTAGAAATCAGTCCTCTGTCCAATGTAGGGTTGATGAAGATATTTTCTCATTCTGTAGGCTATCATTTTGTCTTTTTGACCATGGTCTTTGCCTTACAGAAGCTCCTCAATTTCAGAAGGTCCCATTTATTGATTGTTATTCTCAGTGTCTGTGCTACTGGTGTTTAAATATGAAAATCTCCTGTGCCAATGCATTCAAGGGTATTCCCCACTTTTTTTCTGTCAGGTTCAGTGTAACTGGGTTTATGTTGAGGTCTTTGACCCACTTGGATTTGAGTTTTGTGCAGGGTGATAGATTTGGAACTATTTGTATTTTTCTGTATACCACCATCTAATTATGCCATCATGATTTGTTGAAAATGCTATCTTTTTTTCCCATAGTATATTTTTGGCCTCTTTGTAAAAAATCAGGTGTTCATAGGTGTGTGAATTAATGTCAGAGACTTCAACTTGATTCCATTTAGCCACATGTCTGTTTTTATGTCAATACCAAGCTTTTTTTTTTTTTAATATTACTGTACCTCTATAGTAAAACTTGATGTCAGGGATGGTGATAACTCCAGAAATTCTATTATTGAACAAGATTGTTTTGGCAATCCTGGGTTTTTTTTTTTGTATTCTATATGAAATTGAGTATTCTTTCAAAGTCTGTGAAGAATTTTATTGGGATTTTTGATGAGAATTGCATTGAATCTGTAGATTGCTTTTGGTAAGATTGCCAGTTTTACTATGTTGATCCTACCTATATAGGAGCATGAGAGATCTTTCCATTTTCTGATATCCTCTTCAATTTCTTTCTCCAATGAGTTAAAGGTTTTGTCATACAGGTTTTTCACTTCTTTGATTAGAATTACCCCAAGACATTTAACGCTATTTGCAGCTATCTAAAGGGTGATGCTTCCCTGATTTCTTTTTCATCACTTTGTGTGTAGAAGGGCTATTGATTTTTTTGAGTTATTTTTGTATCCTGCTACATTGCTGAAGGAGTTTATCAGCTATAAGACTTCCCTGGTAGAATTTTGTGGGTCACTTATGTATACAATCATATCATCTGCAAATAGTGTTAGTTTGACTCCTTCCTTTCCAGTGTGTATGCCCTTGATCTCCTCTTGTTGTCTTATTGCTTTAGCTAAGACTTCAAGAACTATATTGAATAAATGGGGGTAGAGAGGACAACCTTCTCTTTTTAGTGTGATTGTTTTGAGTTTCACTCCATTTAGTTTGATGTTGGGTGATGGCTTGCTGTGTATTGCCTTTATTATGTTTAGGTATTTTCCCTGTATTCCTGATCTCTCCAGGGCTTTTATCATGGAGGAGTGTTGGATTTTGTTAAAGGCCTTTTCAGCATCTAATGAGATGATCATTTTTTTTCTCTCTCAGATTGTTTATATAATGGATGACATTGACAATTTTTTGTATGTTGAATCATCTCTGGAATGAAGCCTACTTGATTATGGTGAATGATTTCTTGATATGTTCTTGAATGCAGTTTGACAGTAGATATTGAGTATTTTTGCATCAATGTTCATGAGTGAAATTGCTATTACTAGAAATTGTAGTAAGCTGCATAAGAACATAGACTTCATAGATGTGTTAAAAACTATAACCTACCATCATGTAACTAAGAACAAAGGCTTTTAAAATGTCATACTAGTGATAGAACTGAAAGGTTCAGGCATGCTGGGGAAAGTGCTGTACCAGTGAGATACATCCTTATCGTCTAACCATTTTAATCCTTTTCTTAACATGCAGAACAGTTATAACATTACAATATAAGCACAAATACATGATTGTTTGAAAATGTTGTTCAGGACTCCCTGTGGATAATAAGTCCTGCAGATTCTCAAGGCCCTTTTAAAAGTGGGGTAGTTTTTGTCCAGAACCCATGCCATCATCTTAAAAACTTAAATGATTTTTAAAAGTCTTTGATACTTCATACAATGTAAATGTTATATCAACAACTGTAGTGCCATATTGTTTATCGCATTGTAACAAGAAAAAAGGTCTATATGCTCAGGACAGAAGTAATTTGGGTGATATTTTAAATATGAGATTGATTGAATTTTCATGCACAGAGCTTTTATATGTGGAAGGCCAACTGAATACACAAAGCAAAGAGGGCATTACCTCCAGACATAGTAAGTGATCAGAAATGACTCCTCAAGCAAGACCTGTTGGTATCAGACAGCTAATAAACAAAATTTTGTAATTTTCTCAGACTCTATGGTATTTATATTTATTGTGGGCTTTAGAATATTGAACAATATTATATAATATATCAGGATTTTCTGAAAATGTTGAAGTCTATCATAATGAATTTCTCATCTTATTCATAAAACTCATTTTTATGTATTCATAAAATATTCATAATGGTTGATTTTATATGAGTAATTTTTATGTAAGATTTTATATAAGTAATAATTTTATATAAGGTTATTTTTGCAAGTACCACAGTGTTCAGGGTAAAGAATTGTTCCAACACAAAGATGTTCTTAGCTTCATCTAAAGTAAAAATCTTTTTGTAGCTGGGTATGCTTGTGATTTCAACATTCACTTTCTACCCTCAACAATCCCTTACTCCCACAGCCTTGAATTAGTTCTCCATCTGTATAATTTTATCATTTTGATAATTAAGGAGCTAAAATAATATAGCATACGATCTTTTAAGATTGGCTTGTTCTTCCATTCAACATAATGCCTTGGAGGTCCACATAGACTATTGTACATGTCAATTGTTTGTTCCTTTTTATTTCTGGATAATACTCCATGACATGAATATCAAGGTTTGCTTAATCATTCACACCTTGAAGGACTTTTGGTTAGGTTCCAGTTTACGAGTATCATAAATAAAGCTATCAGTATTTCTGGATAAGTTTTTATATCAGTGTAGGCTTCCATATATCTAAGATACATGTCTAGGACTATACTTGCCAGATGAGATAGAAAATGAGTATTTAATTTTGTAAGGAACTGCTTAACAGTTTTCCAGAATGACTATGTTAGTGGCATATGAAGATCTGATTTTCTGGTACCCTCATCAGTGCTGCTTTGCATTCTCTGGCTGTTCTAATGGATGTGTGGTGCTGTCTCATTCTGGTCTTAGTTTGCATCTTTTTGTAGCCAATAATGTTAAATATCTATCTCTTTATGTGCTTATCTATTACTTACATCTTTTTTCATGACTGTTCAAGTCTTTTGTTTGCTTTAGAATGTTATTGATTTTTGAAATGTTTTTATTCTAGATACTAATGTTTTAAAAGATAACATGGTTTGTAAATCTTTTTTATTTTCTTGTAGCTTGTCTTGAAGTATTTTTGGTAGAGATCAGAAGTAATAATTTGAAGAACTGTAATTTGTCTTTTTTGGATCATATATTTGGTGACATGTCTAAAAAAATCACCAAAGCCTCTTGAAACTTTTTTCTTTGCTAACAAACACTTAGTTTTTATAGCTTACATTTAAGTCTATGAGCTGTTTTGGTTAGTGTTTGTATGATATATCAGGTTTTGTCTTATTTGTCCATGGCTATTCAGGTGTTCCAGTATGGTAAAATAAAAAGACTGCTATTCCATTGAATTACTTTTGCTTATTTGTTAGAAATAAGTTGACTATATATCTAAGGATTAGCTTCTGTTCTGGTTCATTAGTTTATATGTCTGACTTTCCAAAGATGATGACTATAGTTAAATAATATGCCTGAGTAACAGGTAGACAGATTGCAACTACTTCCCCCCACCTCGTGCCAAATTGTAGCTAATCTAGTTTTGTTCCATATTCATTTTAGAATAAGTTTGTTTATATCTAAATTAAAATTTTTTGTAGCTGGGTATGCTTGTAATTTCAACAATCAGGAAACTAAGGCAGGAGTTCAAGGCTAGCCTAGGAGATATACAGCAACCCTGCCTCAAAACATTAAATAAAACAAAATTAAATAAAATCTTTTGTGCTTTTCATAGGTATTATATTTTATATACTATCAACTGGGAGAGATTAATGTCTTATCATGTTGTGTCTTCCAATTCAAAATGTAGTAAGTAGAATAAAGAATAAAGATGAGAAGAAACCCTGGGAGCTTTGTGTAATAATGTTTATAACTTGATATTTAAAATGCCTCACTTCTACATTGATGGCCTCTAGCAGGGGTGTGGGTGAGGAAAGACTTATTTTCTTTAAGGGTCTGGCCACAAGGAGTTTAATTATGCTCCAGTAAGTAAATGAGCAGCATGAATGGTGGCAGTTTTGTAAATGGGGAGATCATAAGAGTGGGCATGAATCTGAGAGGTCTGATAACTGAGCTTGATGGGGTGTATGATGCAAAATCACCAAATAATAAAGATACATATAAAGAAAAAAATGATGCAACCTTATACTTAGAAGTAGTATCTTAATAGTAATAACTGGGGTCCCTGAGACTATAGGTCTATGTTGGAATTGTGCCTCTACCATTTCTACCTTTCTTGTGTGTGTGTGTGTGTGTGTGTGTGTGTGTGTGTGTACGTGTGTGTGTTTGAGATCGGGTTTCTCTGTGTAACAGCCCTGGCTGTCCTAGAACTCTGTAGACCAGGATGACCTCAAACTCACGGAGCTTCACCTGCCTTTGCCTCTCAAGTGCTAGGATAAAAGGCGTGCATCACCACCACTGGCCCATTTTTACTTTTGTGACTGTAGGCAAGTCATTTTATCTCTAACTCTGTTTTTTAATCAATTAAATGGTGACAATTATAGGGTGCTGATAAAATGTGATTATAGAAAATATGATGAAGGACTTTTGCACTAGGGGTTATGAAGTACAATTCAATGGCAGAATGTTTACCTAGCATATCCAAGGCCCTTGTTTCTGTCATTGATGCCACCACTACTTCCAGACATCCCCAAAATATTCTTTCATTAAACATGCTGCTTTGACACATGGTACTCATGAAATTTTATCTGTTTATATTATCTGTTATTAATATTATTACAATAATCCAAGAAACAATAAAGCTTACATTAAAGAAATCCTGGTTTGTTTTCTTGGTATTTGTTAGTTTTTTACTATGCTATAGTATTTTAGAGAGTATGATTGTTTAAGGCATATTCTTATTTTAACCATGTAACTAATTGAAAGTACCATTGAAAGTACTAATTGAAGGTCATGATCTTTTGCATCATTTAGGGGATACAATAAAATGAGAATTTTGAGCATTGCTTATCACAATGTTTCTCAATTTTTCCATTTAACTGCAAGTGAAAATTTAATACCAGATATCTACTACATCTTTTTGTATTTTATGCTTTTTAATGGCTTCAAATTTATCCAGTTTGTGTTTTAGGGGATTGTTTTTGTATATGTCCCACAGAAACCAGTTTTCACACCTATAAGGATGATATTTCCCCATCAAGAGTACATGAGTGCAATGTTCTCAACTAAGGACAATTTTTCTACCTAGAAGACATCTGTGAATATGAGATATTTTTGGTTGCTATATCCTGGGGCTGATGGGGTAGTTGCTGTTGGCATTTTTCTATAAGTAGAAAGCGGGATCCCACAGTGCACAGGAAAATTGCTCCTCACAACAGATAGTTATTGTGGATTCAAAAATCTATAATGCTGAGCTTGTAAAACCATATTGTAGCATGATGGTAAAGTTCAATGTTGTTTTGAATAATTCAGAAATCATTAAAGAAAGTGAAAGGCTACATCAAGCCAGAGACCTCAAAGGAAAGAGAAGAGCCAGGGTTGAGTTACATGGCCTTCAGGTCAAAACAGTGGACAAGGTGGTTTGCTTATATAGAAAAAAAGTGGCCTCTTTGTCTTCTGTGGGATTATGTTCTGGTACATTGTAAATATTTGTCCCTCTTACTGGTCTAATAAAATGCTGATTGGCCAGATGGCAGACAGAAGGTGTAGGTGGGGCTACCAGATCAGAAAAACTCTGGGAAGAGGAAGCGTCAGGCAGAAACACCAGCAGAGACAGAGGAAAGAAGGCCAGGATGCTGCTCTGAGAAGAGGTACTAAGCCATTTGGCTAATCATGGGCTAGTTTAAGAGTTAAGAGCTAGCAATATGTCTGAGCCATAGGCTGATCAGCATGAACTTAATATAAGCCTTTGTGTGATTATCTGGGGCTAAGCAGCAGCAAGGCTGCGAGTGGGTCTGAACCTCAGGGTTAGGCAAGAAGGCCAGACCAGAAACTTATTACATATTGTTTTGGGTTTTTTTTTATAATATAGTGGGTTTTGTTATTCCTGTTAACTATGTATAAAATATACACATACTCCAAATATATGTTAATTGTTTAGTATCAGGTTTCTGGGTTTTTTATGAATATATCTTTGCTTTATGAAACAGATGGACTCCTGAAATTTTTGTAGATTAATTTTATATACTGTACATATGATTTTATTATGTCATATTTCAAGAAGCTTAACATCATTCTCACTTGTTCCTCATTTTATGTAGCTCTTCTCTTCACATTGCTACTTTTTTAATGGAAGAAGATTTGTATTTATTTTTTATCAACTACACACTTTATATAGGGCTAACATCCAGAATATATAAAGAGCTCAAAAAAACTTAGATATGAAACAACAAATAACCCAACTTTGAAATTCCTTTTTACACCAGTCAGAATTGAAAAAAAAAATCAACAAAACAACCAATAGGGAACATAGGGAAGGGAAACCCTTATTTAGTGTTGTTGGGATTAAAAACTGGTGTTGGGATTAAAAACTGGTGTAGATACTTTTGAAATATGTGTGGAAAATTCTCAAAAAGCTATAAATAAATTTATATGACCCCACTCTGCCACTCTTTGGACTTGACATCATACTCCACAGATACTTGCTCAGTCATGTTCAAAGGCTTCTCTATTCACATTGCTGCTTTAAATTTAGCAACATCTTTGCCTCTTGGGTTTTAGAGAATGGGGACAAAGATATTGTTATGCAGCTTCCATGGCTATCATTTACATACTGTTTTCAAAACTTTGGGTTCCATCCCTAGCACTGACCAAAAAAGGTACTATGAATTTCTGTTGAAGGTGAGATAGCCTTTCTTCATGGACATGGTCCAGGTCAGATGCCAGAACTTCTGGTACCTGTGTTTTCCCATCATATTCACATTTCCTTCTTCTGCTGCCCAGAGTTGGTGTGGAGGAGCTCTCTGAAGAGGACGAGAATGAGCACCGCTGCCACTATTTCAGGTGACACAGATACTACTAAGAAAATAATTCACTGGGCTTTGCTTTTCTCTTCTGTATAACTCTAATGGTTTCTCTTATGCTGTTTGCTTTTTCTTTCCTGAATGTGCCAGTCCTCACAACATGGGCAACTGGGAACTCAGTTCTAATCATTCTTTCTGTTCTTCCTCCATGTTTATGGGTGTGTCGATGTTATTGAGATTATGTGCTTTCCTCTCACACTTTAAACCATGTGTTTTCAACCCTAAAGCCTGAATTAGTGTCTTCCTTTGGTACAGCTGAGCTTAGTGTTAAAAGCAGCTTATTTTAGAGCTATTTATACTTTTCTCAGAAAACCCTGCTTCTGATCTAGTAAGGCTTGTAACTAATATAGAGAACTAGAATTGAATATTTCAACTTTGACTAGTGTATAGCTCACTTGATCTTAATTAAATATCAGTGTTGTGTATTTAAAAATTTTTAAGTATGTACTTGTATATCTATACTTTCTCATGATGGTTTGGGTGACATAATGAATGTTGGCTTTTATAAACAAAAGGATGAAATTTTACTAACACAGTTTTTTCTTGGCCTATATCCAGCTCTGTATGATGAAATTGTGTTTAAGGGTAGTGATGTAGGAATAAAGTAAAAACCTCTAGTGCTTATTCTTGCCTTTATGGATCTCCAATTGATATGTTTTTCTTCTTCGTCTGATCTGTGGATACATAAGTGCAAAATCAGCTTGAACTCAGATATTGTAAAAGTATTCTTGAATGGAGTGTGAATTTTGGCATATAACTCAGATATATGCTGTGATAGCATGCATGAAATTCATGGAAGTATTGAAATATCTCACTGGGTTCCCGCTTCTTATCATTTTTGAAATGTTAGTCTGTGAATGCAAATACACACACACAAATGTGTACTAGTAGACATGCAGAGGAACCCTTTCTACTGAAGTGTGCTACCTTCACACTTTTAGGTCTTTTAGGCCAGTGTTAAGTAATCACACTTGGGATATAAGAGGATTCAGATTATAATCTGATGCTTAAGATTTCCATAAAAATCCATGTCTCATATTTCTCAAATTGTCTAGAACTTTGATTATTCATAGGTTTTTAAATTATTTATGTCTGGAGGTATGCCTTAGTGGTAAAATACATGCTTAATGTGCTTGAGGCCATGGATTTTATTACAGGCACCACCCTTCTAAAAGTACTGGTTAAAATAGAATGTTTGTTTTTTTTATCTGAGATTTCATGGTATTTTATTCATTATATCCACATTTTATCTGCATATCTTAGTTTTGAAGGACTCCAAATTGGTCTTAATAAAAACCTAGAGCCAGATATTGAGGTAAATGTTGAAAGATCAGAGAGACACAGGAACCAGACATAGAAAGACTTCTCATCACTACTAAATCCTCAGGCCTAAAAGGGAAGATCCTGTCTCTGAGAATCCTCAGACTGTGAGTCCTCAGCCAAAATGAGGAAGGAAGGGCAAACTCCTGTCTCCTCCCACATTATATTTCTTCCTCTGCCCAGCCATTTTTCTTCCTGTTTTAACCTAACTAATGCTGGAATTAAAGGTGTGAGTGACCATTGCCTGGCTCTGTTTCTCTTTTAGACTAGATTAATCTTAAATAGTCCAGGGTGGCCTTAACTCACAAGAGATCCAAAGGGATCTCTGCCTCTGCCTCCCAAGTGCTAGGATTAAAGGTGTGTGTCACCAATGCCTGACATCTATGGCTAACTCTGTGACTGTCTCTATTCTCTGATCTTCAGGCAATCTTTGTTAGATTACAAACAATATATCACCACATCTTAGTTAGGTTTTTATTGCTGCAATGAAACATCATGACCAAAAAACAAGTTGAGGAGGAATGGATTTATTTGGCTTACACTTCCACATTGATGTTCATCACTAAAGGAAATCAAGGGCAGGAACCTGAGGCAAGAACTGATGCAGAGACCATCCATAGAGGAAAGCCACTTACTGGCTTGCTTAGCCTGCTTTATTATAGAACCTAGGACCACCATCCCAGAGATCACACTACTCACCATGGACTAGGTCCTCCTCCATCAATCACTAATTATGAAATTGCCCTACAGGCTTGGCTACAACCCGATTTTATGGAGGCATTTTCTTAATTGAGGTTTCTTCCTCTCAGATGACTACAGTTTGTATCAAATTGACATAATCTAGCCATCACAACTGACCCTTTGTTGTTGGAGGACTAGGGCAGAGTTCTCCAGAAGGTGGTATTTGTTCTAAATCAGTGTCTAATATGGTACAGTTTCTCCCATAGCCAGAATCCATGAGTTCAGGAATCAATGGGCAGAAATGTGACCAGCTAGGAAAATTTTTGCCTCTTATTCCTGTGACCTAGAGATTTTGGTTTCAGAGGGGAAGCCCTCCAGCTAGCTGACACAACAAACATTCCATAGAACTGGAAGCCAGCTCCCCTCCGGGCCACTTTGGGCTTCTGATCTCCTTAAGTCTTTGGGATTAGAAAGGAATAACAGTGTTAGGAGGGGTGATTGATCCAGATTACGAAGGGGAAGCTGGATTTCCTGTCCACATAGAGGTAAGAAAGATTATGTCTGGAGTGTTGGAGATCCTTTGGGCATTCTTGGTGCTATTATGTCCTGTGATTAAAGTCATCGACAACTACAACAGCCCAATCCAGGCAGGATGACAAAGGGCACAGACCCTTCAGGAATGAAGGTGTGGGTCATTTCTCCAAGAAAAGATCTAAGATCTGCTGAGCTTCTTGCAGAGGGTGGAGGAAATACAGAATGGGTAGCAGAGAAAGATAGTTCTAAATACCAGCTAAGGCCATGAGACCAGTTATAGAAATTATATATAGGATTATAATTGGTGTATTTCTGTCATATTTTGTTAAGAATGACTTTTTATGGATATTTGTGTTTTCTTTCCTTGATTTCTTTATCATATATTGTAGCATTAACTAAGAGAATATCAATAGCTATCATATTTAAGTTTGAAATACTGGAAAGATGTCCCCCAAGGGACAATGCCACCTATTATGAATTTACAATGCATTTGCAGTTGTATGAAGCATAGTTATGTCTTGTTCGGCATAATTATGACCTGGTTAAATATATAATATATTTGTGATTGTATGTGGGATAGTTATGTTTCGGAGTTATTATGTCATGGTTATTGTCTCCATTTGGAAATTAATCATGACATAAAGAGATATGATTGTGTGTCAAGTTGACAAGGCGTGGATAGTGATGGTTGTTCTTCATTGTCAACTTGACTATACTTAAAATGAACTATAATCCAGAAATGGGGCATACTCCTGTGAGAGATTTTCTGCTTAGTTTGAAGTGGATGAATCCACTTATAGTCTAGACCTTTGAAGTAGGAAGATACCTTTGATGTGGATCTTGAAGCAGGAAAACATACATCTTAGATACAGATCTTAAGGCTGGAAAACACAGACCTTTAATTCAGATCTTGAGTCAGGAAGGCATACCTTTAATATGGGCCATACCTTCTGTTGCAAGTTTATATAAGGACATAGTAGAAGGAAGCTTTTGCTCTTTACCTTTTTGCTCTTGCCTTGCTATCACATCCATTACTTCACTGGCTACTTCTAGCACTTACAGAAAATCAGCTGAGACCTCAGCCTCAGGGGACAGAGCAACTACTAGATTCTTGGACTTTCTGTTCATAGCTAGTCATTGTTTCATTAGCTAGACTGCAGCCAGGAAGTCATTACAATAAATCCCCTATACATATGATGTGTGTGTGTGTGTGTGTGTGTGTGTGAGAGAGAGAGAGAGAGAGAGAGAGTCATTCCATAAGTTCTATGACCCTAGAGAATGATGAGTAATATACTACAGTAGACAAATTATTATTATAGAATTAAAGTTATTAACTTTGGGGTATTTATCCATTCCTGAAAAGCCGCATCCATTTGGCTTCTTTGGGTTCTCATTTGGTAGAGAATTTCCACATTTGTCTCATTCTTAATGAAACTAAGGCTAATTCAGTTGATTCTAGAAGAAAAGACTGCTGTGTCTGTTACTGTGTGTTCTGCCTAGGTGTGTGTGAATGCTGAAATGTGACATAATAAAGCTCCAGGTTTCTGTAGTCCTAGATGTAACAATCAGGAGATAAATTCATTATAAACAGTTGACAAACCCAGGAATTTGGGAAAGCTGTCTTATGCAGCTGTGAAAATGCAATCAAAAGCCCATGTCTCGTCTTTCCTGGTGTTTATCACCACTCCAAATGTCCTGGCCCATTGCTTTACTCTTGTTCACACAGACCAGTTTGATTCTTGGCTACTCAAAGGTGGAGCCCTTTATAATCCCAGCATCCTGTGTGTCACCCTTTTGGATTGGTCCAAGGGCCCATCCAAATGCCAGAAAAATAATTATTAAATCACTCTAAAGTAAACTCTCCAATGGAAAAAAAATTACAGAATAGCCTTTATGTTCATGTTCTGTCTGTCTTCTGAGGGGTCATTTATAAAGCCTTGGCAAGCTGGAAAGCAGGTATTTATTTCACTTGAATTCTCCTACTAAGCACTTACATCAGTAGTTGATACTTTCATGAGACCTCATGTGTCAGACTGGGAGATTCAGGCAGTTTCCATCATCTCTGTGCAATCAGGCTCTGTGCATCTTGGACATATGGTTGATAGCAAGTGGCTCCAGTAAAAACTGGACCTTCCACACAGAGGATTTAAAAAAGTAAGGAAATAAAGTGTTGAGTAAGACTGTTTCTAGAACTTCAAATCTCCAGAGAGTGACATAACCAGATCTGAATAAGGCTGCATTGCTTAGCACTTCACTAATTGTGTCTGAGTCTACTTGAGATTTTTTCCATGTCCACTACTTTTAGGCAAAAGAGAATTTTGGTAAAAACATTTCTGAAATTATCAAGAAGAAAATCTTGCACAATTATGAGAATCTTCAGTTTCCCATTGTCTGTGCTTATGTACAGTACCTTATGTTATGAATCTTTACTATTTGTTTTCAGATCCTGAAATGTAATGAGCTTCTAAATAAACAGTATTAATGAATTAGAGACAGGAAATAGGCTGGTATGTTTTTGAAACATCTTTGCCAAAGGTATTAAATATTCTTAACTGTGACATTTAAAAAATTTTCCCCAAAGAACAGAGCAGTGAATACCCAGCTACTAACTTGCACTCACCACTTAACTAACATTTGTCACGTTTTTAATCCCACTTCAGAGTCTGGTGTCTTGAGTTCATTCCTAAATGCAATCTCCTCTGTAACCATATCTGAGAAAAGCAACATGATTTCACATACATAGGACCCAACAGAAGTTTATGCTTATTGTCATGTCGGTTTATTCTCTTTGCACAATTGAGTATATTTCCATGGCCTCTTATAACATTAATTTTTAAGTATTTATTATAGTTATTTAAGAGAATGTCTTATCATTGGAATTTTTTGATGTTTCATTATGACAAGAGGCAAATAAGCATTTTTGTCAAAAGTACTGTAAAAGTATAGTTACACTTTTTTGTATCCTTTCAGGTGGCACATGTTGTCAAGCTGTCCATTTATTAGTGATATTCCATTTGGTCAGTTATATAGCATAGAATACTGACCCTAGGTCTCTTTAGTGTCAACATGCTACTTCATACAATTAAAGTATAATATATATAATTAAAATATAGTAAAGTATAAAGTAGAGTGATCTTTTGCCACCATATGAATGAACAGATTTCTAAAGAGCCAACAGTGAAATCATTCACTAGTGATTATACTGAGGACAGAGCATTAAGACTTTTTTAATTCTCCCACTTCTTTCATTTTTCATAGATTATTAATGTTCCTCATAAAGAACTTTAGAGGATTTTGGAATTTATTTTACATACTGATGAAGCTAACAATTGTTTCATTGTCTAGGTATTTAGTTCAAGAGAGTTTAACTTATTGTGTGGAATTGGAGTTGTGTCCCTACAGGACCCTAACAGGAATCTGGGTGCGCAGTAATGACAATATGGAAACTGGGCAGAAATCAGTGTTTATTCTACAATCTACACTTCACTATCCACATATGTTTATTTAAAGTTTTAACTAGTTAAAAAAATAATGCATAAAACATAGCTTCTTACTCTACGATGTGTGCTCAGTGACCATGTGTGAACAGCAGATTCTCCAACTGGACATTGAAGGTAGAGAACTGCAGAAAGTAGTGCAGAAATGGATGGTACTGACTTAGACTTTCAGGTTTCCCATAAAAATTGTGAACATCATGAGCTTGTGGTCAAGTTAAGATGTTTCTAATTTCCTGAGTTTACCATAAAATGTTTAAGGTTCTGTTTGGAATTCTGGCTCAGCTACATGGGCCTAATGCAAATGGATGAGTCTCATTGGTATTTCTGTGCTTTTGAGTGGAAATAGATCACTCTTAGTCATTATAAGTAGTTTTTTAAAAAATAGAATCAATTTAAAGTTTTTCTAGATGCAGAGACAGGAACATCGCCACAGGTTCAGGGTTGAAGAACAACTAGGATTTCCAAATGCAATCTCGCCTCTAGCCACTTTTATACATTAGGTTATTTATATGCCCTAAGAATCTTAAATGATTTTTTTGAGTAGCCTTTGGGCCTCCAAAGTTTTCATGTCAAAATATAGGTCTCTGGGATTTGGTGTTCAAACATTACTGGATAAGATCTAGTTGCAAGATCCTAGATGCCAGAATTCTCTGCCTGAATATAGCCTCTAGCATAGATCAACATTTGTCTAATTCAGTAAAAACAGCCCATCTGTTCCCAGATTCACAGTGAAAAATCTGGTGCCAAGTCCAGTACAGGATTTTATTAAGTGTCCAGAACACTGCCTGACCCTGGATGTAAACATGTACTGTGTACATGAATTCATCTTGTGGCTAAAACTGCACTTCCAACACAAAATGAGGTAGTTGCTTTCATTTGTCCTGTTCCCTTTCCTAGGGGCTGGTCAACAAATTTGAGACAGGACAGAATAAAGGTTGGCTTTGAGAGGCTGGCTCTATCTGT
>PVIH01022410.1:0-10628 GCA_004025045.1 Sigmodon hispidus | reverse complement strand
TCCCTGGCCCAGGCAGGTGGGAGGCAGTCCCAAGGTCCCACTGTCCCAGTATTGCTTAGTTCAACCTCCACTCCTGGCAGATCCAGTTTTCTCCCCACAACCTCAAGACTGAGTCAGGTGTTCCTCTAGGGGGAGTGGGATCTAAGGAGTCAGTCCAAGGTGTTTCTGATCCCAAGCTGTTCAGTGGTTGTGGTTTGCAGCTTGGGCATGCTTTGCTTTTTTTGTTTTGTTTTTGTTTTGTTTAGAGTCCACTAATGAGTGAATACATCCCCTGCTTATCTTTCTGGGTTTGTGATACCTCGCTAAGGAGGATATTACTGTGCTATCATTTACCCCTTACTTTCATGTTGTCTTTTTTGTCTAAAACGATTCCAGGTGTTATAGGTGGTGGGGAGGAAGAAGAAGAAAAAAATAAGTATGTACTTAGGGCTTTGTATGTTCAGTCCAATGTCTGCTTGCTGGACTAGGACATTCTTGAACTGGATAGTAAAGCATCCCTTTTCAAGCTTATAATGGCTTAATCTGCTGAAAGCCTGATGCTCTTATACCATGAATCCTAATTGATCTTGTAGGAGCCAGATACCAGGGTAAATGCTAAAAGATCTGAAAGACAAAGAAACTTTTTCACCATTGTGGAATCCTCAGGCCAAAAGAGACTGAACTCCCATCTCTTCCCTCCTTATATTCCTCTTTCTTCACAGCTGTATATATCAGTTACTGACTCAACCTCCCTGGTGTTGGGATTAAAGACCTGTATGCCTCCCAAATACTGAAATCAAAGACATGAGATCCAAAGTATTAGAATTAAAGGTGTGTACTGCCACTACCTGGCCTCTATGGCTAACTAGTGGTCTGGCTCTGCCCTCTGATCTTCAGGCAAGCTTCATTTGTTAGAGCATACACAAATATCACCACATTTCCCTCTTTTGTCTAAATTTTAAAAAGATTATAACTAATATAAGAAAAACTTATAAGTACAATAATTATATGCAATATATAGGCAATAATTACATCATTAATATCTAGTCCATTAACATTTGACAGATTCAGAGAAAATACTCCCTTATTTATCTTATTTTGGTGAGTTGAAAGCGTTGTGCCTAATTCACTTTCTATCCTAACTTGTATTACCAGCTGAAAGCTATCTTTCGATGTTTCTCAAACTTTCACACTTTATACCTCTTAGTGAGTTTCTACTCTGAATTTGTTAACACGGAAAACTTTCTACTCTTCAACTCAGTGACCCAAGAAGGAAATAATATTAACTGAGTAAGCAGGAAATGCAAGCAAGTCTCTTTCAAAAATATGAGGAATGACAAAAACAGCTGGATGCCTGGAGCCAAGGTTCCTTTGTAACATTGGGGCATCCATCTTTGGCCTACAGGCTAACATATCTGACAGACTTATTTGCAAAGCAGGGTTTTTTGAAGGGCTTTCTTACCTAGTCTTGGGAAATTCAGAAGTTCTTTATTTTGTGTCCTGCTTGTCCATTTTGGACAGCATACTGTCAACAGTTGAGGCAAGGACACTTTCTTGCCCAATGGCTAACTTTTGCCACAAAGAAAATAAACTCCATAAAGAGTTTCTCCTATGCCCATCATTTTCTGTGAAGTACATTGGTACTGCCAGAAGCAGACATGTCTCATTGTCATAAAAAAGAACTTATGTTATTAAAACATCTTAAATAACATATTCTATAGATCTCCGAGACAACCTGTCTATCTAAAATATATCTTTGTTTGACCTTGAAAACATATCTATATGATTATAAGTTTGATTGTAATAGATGACTAACTACTAACCTGCATTTATTTATTATCCTAAATAGTAATAATTACTTTCAAGTACTAGCAATTTGCATTATATTGTTAAAGGAGTTGTATAGGTACAATGCCTTGAATAACAGTAGAAATTTATGTTCATTATGTTTTAATAAAATCAATCTCAAATTTGTATCCGTATACACAATTTGTATACAGTATATAAAATCTAACCCAATGTAAAGTATAGTAGTTGCTTTTTAAAAGTAGATTCAATAATCTGCCTTTTATCATACCTATATCCTTTCTTTTTTACTTTTCAAAGTCTATTCAATAATCTACCCCTTTTTTTTCTGTCATGTGTAGCTTTCTTTTTTCCTTTTCAAACAAGAACCCTGAATCTTTGTTCCCTTTGCTCAGCTTTTTCCCTGACCATTACCAACACAACTTGTAACCAACCATCCTAAACAATGACAAATATCCATAACCCATTGAATGACCAAAACCCACTCCCCACCTTTTGGGAATGTGGGCCTCCTATTTTTAAGGCTGGATCACCTCAGCTAGCCACTTCAAAATTCTCCTGAGCAGTTTGTAGTCCAAAACCCATCTTTGGGTGGTGTTTGTCAACTTGGTGGCATTATCGTAGTCCATGTAGAATCATTATTGTGGGGACCCATCATCCTTTTAAAGACTTCAAAGGTCACTGTTAGGCATGGCCATGGTTCACTGCAGAAAACGGATAGAGAACTGGGGAGATAGGTAGATCTCTTGGGCTTGCTTAGCATCTAGCATAACCTAATTGGTAATTTCTAGGTCAAATGAGAGTTTCAGCTCAAAAAACAAGGTGAATGGCTTCTGAAGAATGACACCTAGCCTATACACACATACATGTATGTTTGCACATGTAAGGACATGCACACATGTATAATAATTAAGAAGAACTATATTAATGTCACTACTTTATTTGTATCATAAAATAAGATGTGGCATGGAGAAATAGGAAGATAGTAATAAATAAGCTATAATAAATGTTAATGGTGGCCATGCAGGTGTTTACTACTGTTCAAAAAAAATGCAGTTCAGGGCAGAAGTGAGAAAGCAGCCAAGCAGAAGAGACCCATCATTTAGTAGTGGGGGGGGCGCTTAGTGTACAGGAAGGCAAATGGAAAACTGCCAGCATATTTTCCAGAGGCCTTGATAAGGAAATGAGTATATATAATATAATATCTGAGTCTTTGGGATCTGCTGTGTTATGGACCTGACTTCTGCATGGTGGCCTTTCTCTCCTTGAAGCTAACCACTCCTGCTTTGGAAATATAGCCATTGACTAAGCCAGCACGGCTACCATGAGCCAAGCTAATACTTTTTTTCTCCTTGTTTTCTTCTCTGGTGACTTTTAGAGTTGGTGTTGACCCAGATCAAGACCCGCCACCTAACAATGACAGCTTTCAAGTCTTACAAGGGGTAAGTCACAAGTTGCTGATTTCTTGGAAAGATATGATTTGAAAATTGCTAACATTGAGCATTTGCTCCATGCTGTGCATTTTATTTGGCTTTCCTCATTGTCATCTTGACAGCAACCTTTTAGGTTGCTCCTGTAAACTCTGTTTTCTAAGTTAGAAGCTGATAATTGAGAGTCTAAAGTGAGTCAGCTAAGGCCGGGTGATCAGAAAGTAGTCTATTTTGTAAGTAAAACAAGCCAGGAACAACTGGCTACTAGGATGAGGAGAGATTCCATGTAGATAGTTCCATAGCAGTCAAAACAGCTCCATTATCCATGTTTCACATTTCCTCTCCCTTTGCTCTAATGCATCTGCAAAAAGAATTAAATGAGGTGCCAGGATTAGTTTCATGTAGCATTGCTTACTATATGTCTCTTAAGACCTGCATGTAGTGGGATTATACTGGTAATGTCAATATTTGCCCTGCCTATGGGTTTAATAAAAGCTGATTGGCCAAAGGCAGACAGGAAGTATTGGTGGGGCTACCAGGCTAAGAAAACTCAGAAACATCTCAGAGCAGAGTCAGACACCAGACACAGATACCACAGAGATTCCAGGAGACAATACAGAGGAAAGAAGCTGAAATGCTGCTCTGAGAAAAGGTACTGAGACACACGGCTGAACAAGATGGGTTGAGTTCAGATGAAGGAGTTAGCAAGTTATATGCCTGGGTCCTAGGTCAATCAGCAGAAAATTAATATAAGAGTCTGTGTGTCTCTGTGTGACTGCAAGTGTTTCTGCTGGACTGCCAGCCTGCTGTTCAAACCTCCAGTCTAGACTGGAAAGACAGGGTCAGAAACCTTTTACAACACCTGCATGCTGAAATAACAAGAGGTACAAGTCAAATTTGCTGGCAGTGTGGTCCCAGGAGACCCCATCAAATCCTGGGGCCTGTACTCAGGTGCATATAGGTTTTTGACATCTACCATAGAAAAGAACTTGAGGCTGCGTCAAAGCAAAATTAGCAGGTTTGTTGATTGAGCAGAAGATAGAATAGGATAGAAAGGAGTCAAATGTGAATGGTAGAGATCAGTCTCCTACCAAATGTCTCAGCCCTGTATGATTTGGGCTTTTTTGAAGCCACTTCATCTGCAACTGAGTTTAGTCATTAGATATAGCAGATACACCATATACTTGAATACTTAGTTTTATTTTCCACAGAATTCTTACCTTGAAGTAGAAAACTACTTTTTAAAGGTAAAGGAGTGTGTGGAGAGAGAAAAGCCTCATATATATAGGCCATAAAGGGATTAGACCTAAAGCACAAGTAATGCATACTAAGGCACAAGTAAAAAGGCACTGTTTTAACAATTTAATATGTTGTATTTCTCAGGCAACCCAGACAATTACGTGGAAATTTCTGAGTGCCAATGAGTGAGAAGTGGAAATCAGAACTGCAGAATGAAAGGGTCTCTTTCCCCTTTCATATCCCCTCTGCTTACTAATTAGCTGTCTTGCCATGGTAACACTTTGTTCACTTAGTAAACTAAGTTAGTCTTAGTAATGAACTTGCTGTCACTTTTTCATGGAAATATTTGAGAAGTAGTAGTCTTAAGTGTTGGTTCTAGCATTTTATATATGCAGAAAGGTAGGGTGAATGATTTGATACCCTAGGCAGGTCAGTTCTGTGTTGCTGGCACCTCCAAGATGATACTGATGAGGCTAGCAATGACTTCTGCTGCTTTCTTATTTATTTATCTGTTTGATTTTATTTCCTTTATTATTTATTTGTTTGTTTCTTATTTCTGGTTTCACTCCCTGAAATTGAGTATGTGTCACAGCTTCCCTTGAGCTCCTCCTCCTAAGTTTTACATTAAGTCATGGAGGTATTTTCAGAGTCAGATCTGTTGGCCTTCTGAAAGCAATCAAGATTACTGTCTGAATGGAAGAAGTAGGCAGACTTCCAGTGTAGTTCCCCAAGTGCCCTTCTATGATTCAATCCCCACAAAGAAAGGGTTTCCTACACATCTTCCTAACCAGCTTTCTTGGTTTAGGGAACCACTAATAGCATGCTCTGGAGCATTCAATGACCTTGAGCAACCAGAGCAATCAGTGGGCCTCTCATTTGTAGATGAAACCCTAGGATGTTGTTTCCCTGATTTGCCTTCCATGCTTGGTGATGCCATGAAACTTGAATTAGAGGTATGGGGAATCCAGATATTTGTCCTCTTCTAGAAAGAGCAATTTTCTTGACATTGTATTCTGTTTTGTTTTGTGTGTACGTGTGTGTGTTTTATATCACTTTATTCACCAATCATCTTTCAATGAAAAAAGAATGTTTTTGCTAAAAGTCCACTAATGAGTGAGTACATCCCCTACTCATCTTTCTGAGTTTGTGAGACTTCACTAAGGAGGATATTCTCCAAATCCATACAATTGCCTGTGAATTTTAGGATATCATTTTTTCTTACTGCTAAGTAGTACACCATTGTGAAGATGTACCACAGTTTGTTAATTCATTTCTCAGTTGAGGGGCATCTAGGTTGTTTCCAGGTTCTTGCTATTACAAATGATGCTGCTATGAACATAGCTGAGCTAATGCCATTTGAGTGCAACTGTGCTTCTTTATGGTATATGCCCAATAGTGGCATTGCTGGATCCTTGGGGAGAGTGATTCCTAGTTTTCTGAGAAACCTTCATACTGCATTCCAGAGTGGCTGAACAAGCGTACACTCCCACCAACAATGGAAGAATGTTCCCATTTCTCTGCATCCTATCCAGCATAGGCTGTCATTTCTGTTTTTGATCTTAGCCATGCTGACAGGTGGTATCTCAAAGTTGTTTATTTCTCTGATGGCTAAAGATGTGGAGCACTTTTTCAAGTGTCTTTCAACCACTTGTAATTCTTCTGCTGAGAATTCCCTTTTTAGTTCTGAACCCCATTTTGTGATTGGATTATTCAAGTTTTAGGATCTAGTTTCTTGAGTTCTCTATATATTTTACAGATCAGTCCTCTGGCACTTGTAGGGTTGGTAAAAATATTTTCCCATTCTGTTGGCTGTCATTTTGATTTAATGACTGTGTCCTTTGTCTTACAGAAGCTTCTCAGTTTCAGAAAGTCCCACTTATTGATTGTTGTTCTTAGTGTCTGTGCTACTGGTGTTATATTTAGGAAGTGATCACATGCGCCAATGCTTTGGAGGGTATTTTGCAATTTCTTTTCTATCAAATTCAACATGACTGGGTTTATGTTGAGGTCTTTGATCCAGTTGGATTTGAGTTTTGTGCAGGGTGATAGACTTGGATCTGTTTGCATTTTTCTACATACTGCCATCCAGGTATGCCAACACAATTTGGTGAAGATATTTTCCATTGAATATTTTTGATGTCTTTGTCAAAAATCAGATATTCATAGGTGTGTGGATTAATGTCCCGGTCTTCAATTCCATTCCATTTATCTACAAGTCTGTTTTTATGCCAGTACCAGGCTGTTTTTAATACTGTAGTTCTATAGTATAACTTGAAGTCAGGGATGGTGATGCCTCCTGAGACTCTTTTGTTGAGCAAAATTGTTTTGGTAATTCTGGCTTTCCTGGAATTCCAAGTGAAACTGAGTATTGTTCTTTCAGGTCTGTAAAAAATTGTGTTGGGATTTTGATGGGAAATGCATTCAATCTATAGATTGCTTTTGGTAAGATTGCCATTTTTACTATGGCGATCCTCCCTATCCAGAAACATGGGAGATCTTTCCATTTTCTGATATTCTCTTCAATTTCTTTCTTCAATGATTTAAAATTTTTGTAAAACAGATCTGTTACTTCTTTAGTTATAGTTACATGGTGGTATTTAATGCTATTTGTAGCAATTATAAAGGATGAAGTTTCCCTTATTTCTTTTTCAGCCTGTTTATCTTTAATATAAAGGAGGACTACTGTTTTTTTGACTTAATCTTGTATCCTACTACATTGCTGAAGGTGTTTATCAGCCGTAGAAGTTCCTTGGAAGAATTGTGTGGGTCACTTATGTATACAATCATATCATCTACAAATAGATATAGTTTCACATCTTCTTTTCCAATTTGTATCCCCTTAATCTCCTTTCGTTCTCTTATTGCTTTGGCTAAAACATCAGGAACTATGCTGAATAGATAAGGGGATAGAGGAGCAGCCTTATCTAGTTCCTGATTTTAGTGGGATTGCTTTGAATTTCTCTCCATTCAGTTTGATGTTGGCTGTTGGCTTTTTGTAAATCACCTTTACTATATTTAGGTATTTTCTGTGTTCCTGATCTCTCCAGGACTTTTATCATAAAGGAGTGTTGGATTTTGTCAAAGGCTTCTTCAGCATCTAAGGATATGATCATGTGTTTTCTTTTCCTTCAGTTTGCTTATATATATCCAGGATGACAGTTTTAGTTTTTCGTATGTTGAACTGTCCCTGTATTTCTGGGATGAAGCCTACTTGATCATGGTGGATGACTTTTTTTATATGTTGTTGGATTCAGTTTGCCAGAATTTTGTTGAGAACTTTTGCATCAATGTTCATGAGTGAAATTGGTCTGTAATAATCTTTCTTTGTTGCATCTTTGAGTGGCTTCAGTATCAGGGTTATTGTAGCCTCATAAAAAAGTTTGACAATACTCCTTCAGTTTCTACTGTATGAAACAGTTTGAGGAACATTGATATTAGCTGTTCTTTGAATGACTGTTAGAACTCTGCACTGAGACCATCTGGTCCTGGGCTTTTTTTATTGGAGAGAATTTTAATGACAGCTTCAATTTCCATTGGTGTTATAGGACTGTTTAGGTATTTAATCTGATCTTGATTTAATTTTGATAAAGGGTACTTGTCCAGAAAGCTGTCCATTTCTTCTAGGTTTTCCATTTTAGTAGAATATAGATTTTCAACATATGAACTGATAATTCTCTGGATTTCCTGGGAGTCTATTGTTATGTCCCCCTTTTAATTTCTTTTTTTTGGATTTATGAGATTTTTATTTATAACTTCCCATTACCAAATTTTTATTATATTAAAACAAATTTGGTAATCATTACATCTGGAAGCTTTATATGTCAGAAATATAAATATTTAATTTTGCTTATTTACAGTTTTAAAATTTTGTATTAAAAACTCTTTCTGTGCTGATTGTTAACTTTATTTTTTTATTTATTTTTTTGAAAGAAGTCACACTTTCTATCCTTGTATATCCTTATTCAAGGTCCCTTCCCCTCCCGCCACATCAGGTAATTCTTTCTTCTTCACAAATCCCCATCCCCTCCCTGAGCAGGCAGCAGAGAGTCCCATGGGCCACTGACCCAATATTGCTTAGTTCAGTCTCCACTCCTGGCAGATCCAGTTTTCTCCCCTTCCCCAAGAGTGAGTCAGGTGTTCCTCTAAGGGGAATGGGATTCAAGGAGTCAGTCCAGGGTGTTTCTGATCCCAAGCTGTTCAGTGGTTGTGGTTTGTAGCTGAGAATTCCCTTTTTAGATCTGAACCCCATTTTTTGATTGGGTTATTCAAGCTTTTGGGCTCTAGATTGTTGAGCTCTTCATATATCTTAGAGATCAGTCCTCTATCACTTGTAGGGTTGATGAAAATCTTTTCCCATTCTGTAGGCTGGCGTTTTGTCCTATTGACAGTGTCCTTGGCTTTGCAGAAGCTTCCTAGCTTCAGGAGATCATACTTATTGATTGTTGGTCTTAGTGTATGTGCCACTGGTATTATATTTAGGAAGTGGTAACCTGTGCCAATTTGTAGAAGTGTATTTCCCACTTTCTTTTCTATCAAGTTCAAAGTGGTTGGGGTTAAGTTGAGGTCTTTGATCCACTTGGATTTGAGTTTTGTGCAGGGTGACAGGCTCGGATCTATTTGCATTTTCTACACACTTCCATTCAGCTATGCCAACACCATTTGTTAAATATACTCTTTTATACATTCAATGTTTTGGGCCTCTTTGTCAAAGATCAGGTGTTCATAGGTTTTTGGGTTAATGTCTGGATCCTCAATTCTATTCCATTGATCCACAAGTCTGTTTTTGTGCCAGTACCAGGCTGTTTTTTTTTTTTCTTAGTGTTCATCTTTCCCTCTGAATTTTTTTTTCCATCCCTGTATATCCTTATTCAAGGTCTTTTCCCCCTCCCAACACATTTGGTCATCTTTCTTCTCTGCAACTCCCCATCCCCTCCTTGGGCAGGGAGCAGACAGTCCTATGGTCCCACTGACCCAATAATGCTTAGCTCAGTCTCCACTTCTGGCCAAATCCAGTTTTTCCCCCCTCCCTCAAGAGTGATTCAGGTGTTCCTATAGTTGGACTGGGGTTTGAAGGGTCAGTCCAGGGTGTTTCTGATCCCAAGCTGTCCGGTGGTTGTGGTTTGCCGCTTGGGCATGTTTGGCTTTTTTTCTTGTTTGTTTGTTTAGAGACCGCTAGTGAGTGAGTACATCCCCTGCTTATCTCTCTGAGTTTGTGAGACTTCGCTCAGGAGGATATTCTCCAAATCCATCCATTTGTCTGTGAATTTTAGGATATCATTTTTTCTTACTGCTGCGTAGTATTCCATTGTGTAGATGTACCAGAGTTTGTTAATCCATTCTTCAGTTGAAGGACATCTAGGTTGTTTCCATGTTCTTCCAATTACAAATAATGCTACTATGAACATAGTTGAGCTAATACCTTTGGAGTGTGAATGTGCCTCTTTAGGGTATATACCCAGAAGTGGTATTGCTGGGTCCTTGGGGAAATTGATTCTCAATTTTCTGAGAAACTTCCATATTGTATTCCAAAGTGGCTGAACAAGCTTACAATCCCACCAACAATGGAGGAGTGTTCCCTTTGCTCCGCATCCTCTCCAGCATAGGCTGTCATCTATGCCTTTTATCTTAGCCAATCTAACAGGTGTTAGGTGGTATCTCAAAGTTGTTTTGATTTGCATTTCTCTGTTGGCTAAAGATGAAGAACACTTTTTCAGGTGCCTTTCAGCCATTCATAGTTCCTCTGCTGAGAATTCCCTTTTTAGATCTGTACCCCATTTTTTGATAGGGTTATTCAAGGTTTTGGGATCTAAATTCTTGAGCTCTTTATATACCTTAGAGATCAGTCCTCTATCACTTGTAGGGTTGTTGAAAATCTTTTCCCATTCTGTAGGCTGGCGTTTTGTCCTATTGACAGTGTCCTTGGCTTTGCAGAAGCTTCCCAGCTTCAGGAGATCCCACTTATTGATTGTTGGTCATAGTGCCTGTGCCACTGGTGTTATATTTAGGAAGTGGTGGCCTGTGCCAATTTGTAGAAGTGTATTTCCCACTTTCTCTTCTATCAAGTTCAAAGTGGTTGGGGTTAAGTTGAGGTCTTTGATCCACTTGGATTTGAGTTTTGTGCAGGGTGACAGGCTCGGATCTATTTGCATTTTTCTACACACTTCCTTCCAGTTA
>PVIH01022409.1:0-27236 GCA_004025045.1 Sigmodon hispidus | reverse complement strand
ATACCACTTCTGGGTGTATACCCTAAAGAGGCACATTCACACTCCAAAGGTATTAGCTCAACTATGTTCATAGCAGCATTATTTATAATAGCAAGAACCTGGAAACAACCTAGATGTCCCTCAACTGAAGAATGGATTAACAAACTGTGGTACATCTACACAATGGAATACTACTCGGCAGTAAGAAAAAAATGATATCATAAAATTTGCAGGCAAATGAATGGATTTGGAAAATATCCTCCTGAGCGAAGTATCACAAACTCAGAGAGACAAGCAGGGGATGTACTCACTCACTAGTGGTCTCTAAACAAACAAACAAGAAAAAAAGCCAAACATGCCCAAGAGGCAAACCACAACCACTGAACAGCTTGGGATCAGAAACACCCTGGACTGACCCTTCAAACCCCAGTCCAACTATAGGAACACCTGACTCACTCTTGAGGGAGGGGGGACAGAACTGGATTTGGCCAGGAGTGGAGACTGATCCAAGCATTATTGGGTCAGTCTGCTCCCTGCCCAGGGAGGGGATGGGGAGTTGCAGAGAAGAAAAATGACCAGATGTGGTGGGAGGTGGAAGAGGCCTTGAATAAGGATATACAGGGATGGAAAAAAAATTCAGAGGGAAAGCTGAACACAAAGAAAATGTATGTGTAGCAATCTTATTTGTATTTCCACCCTTGATAAGCCATGCTTATGATTCTTATCCTCTGTATAGTTATTGTTAACTCTTCCGCATTTTAAATTCTTTTTACTTTTTTTTTTTTTGATAAATACAAAATAAAGAAAAAAAAAAGAAATGGACAATTTTTCAATGGATGCCATTTAACAAATGAGTTCAAGATTAGATTAACAGTTTAAACAGAACTTGAGTGAAACAGAAGTAGTCATTAAAATTCCCCAGTGAAAAAACGAAAGCCAGGGAAGGACAAATAATTTTAGAGGAGATTTTAAAAGAAGGTTAAAACAATATTCCTTTATTAAGGTTTTGATAATTTATATTAGTGACAAAGAAAGTTTGTGGGATACAGGTTTCATGCATGAATGTTGTATGACTTTATAAGATAATCCAATACTCTTCAAATAATTTCACAAAAATATTAACAGAAGGAACATTGTTCAATTAATTTTATGGATTCTGTTACCCTGATACTCAAACCATAAAAAAAAAACTCACAATAAAGGGATATATATCCCAATTTCCCTTAACAGTTAAAATTAATAACATTATTTACTTTAGTTCATGTGATAGAAAAATTTGTTATTCTTTATATTTCATTAGTTGGTTCTTTTCTGTTTTTTATTTTCATATTTTACTAATTTCAAAGTTTTCTACTTAATGGTTCTCTATTATTATGCACATCTGTTGCTGTTTTCCTTTGTAGTAAACATAAACAGTGTTTATCTTGAGAAATCTTGGAGGTCTAGTCTGCTGTCATGTTGCCTTAGAAGTACTGTTTTTCTTTTCTAGCCACAGCCCCTACCTACAAATACAAACAAAACAAAAACAAAAAATACTTGACCATAAAACATAGACTTGCAAGTTAGATGCATGATAAAGTTTAATCAAGATCCAAATTAAAACCAGACATTCTTGACCTTGAAATCATCTGCATTGCAATGTGTCTGCATACTAAGTTTTTGAATGAGCAACAGTGAACACTTTCATTGGAGGCAGAGTTATTCTGCCTTCCTACACAGGGCCTGTTGTCTTCAGATCTGCTTAAGATTTCTGCAAGATCAGAGCAGCTTCTGGGTTACCTGAATTCTTGTGATTTTTACTCATCTTTGTATTTTAGATGAACTTTAAAATGTTTTTGATTGACTTGGTATTTCAGAATAGGTTTAAAATTAAATTAAAATTAAAATACATTTAAAATTTGGCTTATTTTAAAATAAATTGTTTTCAAGTAGACAATTCTAGGAAAAGTGTAGCTGTTGATTATGTGTTGATGGTTTATGGTGTTGTCTCAAAAATGACAAATAATAAGATACTATTAAAAACATGAAGAAGGAAAAAATTACTGCTAGTTAAATGTCATACTACTATTTAAAAATAAATCAGTGAAGACAACCTCTGTATTTTGAATTGCTTCATATTCTAGAATTTGTATATGTAGTCATGTGCACATGACTATATTTTAAATGTTATAAGTTACAGGTAAAATAATACACTTGCAGAGTATTAAATTGCACACAAACATACACATTCACATATCACATGGATTCTATAACCTCAAGTAATTTCACAAAACTCTGTGATGATACAGATTTCTCCCTGCTAGAAATTTACTCACCCTAGGTATGTTTACTCACACAGTATGAATATATGCCTAGGGCCATTGCCTTAGGCATATCTAAATTACTTCATATACTACTTATTAGAGGTTAGAATTGAAATTTCTCATATTGTCAGAGTTCATAAAACAAACCTCAGAATCAAATCATTTTATTCCTATGACAAGTAACAGGGGCTCATGCCCCAAAGTGGTTTTCATTCATATTTTTTGACAACTTTAATGGAAATAAAGAGATTTTGTATTACTCAGCTCCAATTTTCACCCATAAATTGAATTTTCTTTTAAAGATGATTTTCTTTTCAGATCCCACACATATGAAACAAGGAACTAATATGTTGTATCTTTCTTGTAGTATCAAATGCAAACTGATAATTTACTTCCTCCTAAGACTTGTGGCTATATAAATGAAATTTGATGCATAAGTAACTGGGTAAAATAACTTTCTACACAAACACATAATATATGATATTGAATATATATATATTCAATGACAGTTATTTGATTAATCAAATTGGTCCACAACTTGGATTTTATGAATAAGATTTTTTAATTAAGTATATTTTCAGTGACAACTGTAGGGCTTTTTTCATATTTACATTTTACTTTATTTGGAGGCAGAAAAAAATAGGAAATATAATATAGGACATGGCTGTCATTAGAATACTAAGAAGATGAAAGGGTTGACATCTGTTTATTGCACCCCAGTCTTCTGAGTTATAATTGATCTGAACCTGTGTCATATAGAAGAGAGGGATTTCAGAGGAAATTTTCTATTAGTATTCCTTGTCATGTCTGTTCTGGGTATTTGGAGACAGGAGTGGGGAACAAGAAAGAAAATTAAGAAGCCATTTAGCCTGTGCATTTCATTCCCTTTCTCCTCTGTTGTTTTGAGCAATTATATGTCACAGCATCATGGTATAAATAAAAATATTGAAAATATAAACCCTTGATGTATGTTAAGATATATAGCTGATGTAGAAAGTTTATTGCCGTTTTTCTAAAATGTATACCTCACTGAAGAAAGCACAGAAAAGTTAACCCTTACTATACCCATAGTGTACATTTTTTTTTCTTCAAACTGTAATCTATGTAACATGTTTCAAACCAAGATTCCCAACCCTGCTCGATATAAGCAGGCAGAACTTGGAGCTCATTTTACTTCAAAAAGTATATTTCACCACCAAGTTAAAACTAAAGTATAGGAGAAGGGGAGTGTGGAGATATCTTTCTGGCTAAAATGCTTGCTGTGTAGGCATGAGAGCTTACATTTTGATTCTCACTACTCTAAAGATGAACAGAGTGGCCAGGATCTCTAATCTCCGTAAGGAGAAGATAGGAGAGTCATGTTATCTCATTACTTAACCAGTTAGTCAAACTCAGTAAGCTAGTAAGGAAGATACTATACATACACTTCTGGCCTTTGAGTGAAGAAATACACAGATCTGCATATAATGTACATATGTGAACATGCAGACAATGCAGGTGCTAGAAAGCAAAATGAATGATGTAAGAAAACTAAAGAGAGGGTAAGAATTTATTCACAGGCAGATAAGAGCAAAACAGGAGGAAAGTTAACAAAGGCATCATTGTATTATAAAATGTTCACTAAGAGAATAACATTCCAGACAAAAAGGAGCTGATAACTACAGAGCCTTACGATTCCAAATTTTCTAGCTCTCATTCTAAACATATGTAGCTGGAGGAGATTTTAAATTGATTGAGGTTTATTGTTATTCCCTTGGGAATTTTCATTTGATCATTTTTTTATACTACGTAAAAAAATTCTGAGTTCTTACAGTGATTGTTGGATCTTATCCAAACCATGAGTGTCATAAAAGATTCCTAAAATTTCTACTGCCTTGCAAACATGAAAAATTTTTGTTGTTTTGTTTTGGTTCATTAGTTGTTTGGCTGGGTTTGTTTTGTTATTCAGAACTTTAATTTTCTTTATTGAAAATAGATTCTTCTCTCATATGTTATACCCCTTTATTTTAATACTTCCACTTTCTCCCAATATTCTATCCCCTTTAGATCCACAACTGGATGGTGATATGTAGAAAAAATGCATATAGATCTATGCCTATCATTCTGCACAAAACTCAAATTCACATGGGTAAAAGACCTCAACATAAACCCAGTTACACTGAACCTAGTAGAAAGCAAAGTGGGAAATACCCTTCAATGCATTGGAAAAAGAGACCACTTTCTAAACTGACACTGGGTGCAACAACTAATAAATGGGGCCTTCTGAAACTGAGGAGCTTCGGTAGGACAGAGGACATGGTTAACAAGACAAACGACCAACAAAATTGGAAAATATTCTAACCAATCCTACATTGGATAGAGGACTGATCTCTAAAACATATAGAGAACTCAAAAAATTAGAGGTCAAAAATCCTAAGAATGCACGTGAAAAATGAGGTAAAAAGCTAAACAGATCATTATCAGAAAAACGCCAAATGGCTGGAAGACACTTAAAGAATTGCTCAACATCATCCTTAGCCATCAGAGAAATGCAAATGAAAACAACTCCGAGATACCATCATACATCTTTTAGAATTGTTAAGATCAAAAACATGAATGACAAACCATGCCGGAGAGGGTGTGGAGCAAGGGGAAGACTCCTCCATTGTTGTTGGGAATGTAAACTTGTGCAGCTACTTTGAAAATCAGTATGGTAGTTCCTCAGGAAACTGGAAATCAATATACCCAATGGTCTAGCAATACTACTATTGGACATATAGCCAAGGCATCCACATTTTTACCCTAAGGGTATTAGCTCAACTGTGTTCACAGCAGCATTATTTGTACTACCCAGTACCTGGAAACAACATAGATTTTCTTCAGCTGAAGAATGTGTTTAAAAATTTGTGGTACATAATGGAGTAAAAGAAAATTACATTATGAAATTTGTAGGCAAATTGATGGATCAGGAAAGTATCATCCTGAGTGAGGTAACAGAGACCCAGAAAGACATTCATGGTATACATTCCCTTATACATGGATTTTAAAGGAAATGCAAAGGATAACCAGACCACCCCGAGTAGCTAGGTAACAGGAAAGTTGAGAGACATTTATAGATTCCCCCTGCAAAAAGGAAATAGTGATGTTCTCCTGATTCTATCATGGTGTGGGGGAAGGAGAAAAGGAGAAGAGAAAAAAGGAATGGTGTGGGGGTGAGCAACAGAGAGGAAATGCAAAGAAGTAGATATCCCAATAGAAGGAACCATTGTAGGATTAGAAAGACACTTGATATCAGGGAACACTCAGGAACCCAAAGAATAAGCCTAGCTAGGAAATCAAGCAATAGTGGAGAGGGTGCCTAAACTGGACTTTCCCTATTACCATATGAAAGACTATTCTAATTGCCATTATAGAATCCAGCAGCTGATGGAGGCAGTTGCAGAGATCCATAACTAAACACCAGACTGAGCTACTGGGCCAGCTGAAGAGAGGGAGAACAGATTACATGAGACAAGTGATCTGGATCAAATAGGGAGTCCCAGGGAGTAGGCAGTCCAATGCTGTTGTTAACCCTCTGAATATTGATGACAGTTGAAAGGAATGGATGGGTTCTAGAGCCTCTTGCAATCATACCAGAGTCTATTCTCATCCATGAACTAACTCCTGGAATCCCACGCCTAGTGGGAAATACCTTTCTCACCCTTGATACATGGGTGTGGGAGTCGTTCCTACCTCAACTGGATATGCCAGAACAAATTGACTGTCCTTGGGATTCCCTACCTTCTCTGGGGAGTAAATGCAGAGGTGTGCAGCTAGGGTAGAACTGGGAGAAGGGGTGGGAGAGGGAGCAGTAGCTGGTATGGGAAAATTAAAAATGAATAAACAAATAAATAAATAAGACTATAAGATACCCCTATAAATAACAAGCTTCTAAGACATAATAATCAGACATGAAAAAAATAAAATATCAATAAGACGAAGCAAAATTATATCAAATTTGGACACAGCAACCTAGTGGGAGGAAGATTCCCAAACCAGGAACAAGTGTCAGAGACAAACCCAATCACACACTCAGAAGTCCCATAATAATACTAAGATAACAACTATAATATACATACAAAGAAAATCTGATGCAGACTTATGTAGGCCCTGTGCCTGCTGCTTTAGTCTCTGTGACCCCATACACACATTGTTTATTTGTTTCAGGGGACCTTCTTCTACTGAAGTCCTCTATGTTAACTGATAGCACCATGGGTTTCCCTGATCCCTGAGTGAAGATTTGATGGAGACTTTCAGTTTTATGATTTATGTATAGTATGGGTGTTGGTCTTTGCATCTATTTCAATCTACTGCTCAAGGAAGCTTCCTTGATAATTACTGGATTAGGTACTGGTCTATTAGCATAGCAGAGTATTACTAGAAATAATTTTATTAACCTTTATTTTGACCAATAGTATTTGGTTGTAGTATACATCTCATGTCTATCTAATCTGTTGTTCTTGGTCACACAAAAAGTTTCGAGTAGGGGTTACATCTCATGGTGTATGCCTTAAGTCAAATCAGACATTAGTTGATTACTCCAACAAACTTTGTGCCTCCATTGCCCCAGCATATTTTGCAGCCAGATGAGCATTGTAGATCAAAGGTTTTATATCTGGGTTGGTGTTTATATTTCCTTTCTGCCAGTCCCTTCTATACCAAAGATACTAGAACATTGAACATAGGTGAGGATTTTATGTAGGCACTAGCTCTACTTCTACATTTCCAATGAATTGTGTGGGCATTGTGCTTGGCAATGGGGTCCTAAGGTCAGTTTGTTGAGTGTAACTCTTTGTTTTAGCAACAGCCTTGGTTGTTTGGTGATTTCCATGGGAAGTTCTTGGCTAACAACTCAATCAAATGCAATGAAGTACTACCATTGGAAGCATCATCTGGCAACAATCAGTGCTAGTTGAAAATCTATATACCCTATTACTAGAAATCCTCCATTAGGATCATGTTCATAGATTCCAGAAATTATCCTCTCTGCTAGGTTTCCATATTACTCAACAAAAACCTGTCAATTTATGCCTTCTTTGCCTGCTCCCTCTACGTACTACTTTCCCATGATATATGTTTGTCATTTTGTAACATTCTTACATTGGGAATGTAATATCTGGAAATCTTTTCCAGAGAAGGTTATTTCTCTATCCAGTTTCTCTTCCTAATTATAAACAATCATCATCTGCAATGTCACATTTCTCTAATTTTACATTTTGTTTGTCCTATGAAGATAAGAAATTCCATGTTATTTAATGAATATCTATCATGTAACACATTATCCTTACAGGTAGAAATAGAGAGGGGAGTATTTGTATATTCTGACATCTACCTGAAGAAAAACTACCCACAATTTGTGAAGAAAAACTATGCTCAGGCTTTGAGAATATCATTTCCTCAACATGATCATCATGATACACAGCCACTCTGTTTTCTTTGTATATTTTCAACTTTCAGTCATCCTGGTTATTCAAACTTTGAACTATTCTCAAATTTTTGTTTAACAAGAAAATGGCATAAACCTCTGATTCCTTTATATTTTTATGTTTTGTTATAATAAATATATATATTATTCGTATATGAAAACATTATTATTTCTAGTGATTGAATGACATAGTAGATATTAAGGTACCTCAAAAATGTTCCCAAAATGTACTAATTGTTCACATCTTGTAATGGTATCACTCAGCTACCTAATTCTTTTTTAAGTGTCACAGATAACAATATCATGTCACTAATAGTAAATATACCAAACCTATTTGTAAATTCTCTTTTTTCTTCAACAACTATAATCATAAGACATTTAGTAATATGTTTATTGTCAAGATAACATTCTTTCAATGTCTTGAAACATATATAACAACAATAAGATTTAAAAATCTTAAAAACATAATATTTTTTAAATATATACTTCCAAAATTACAGTAACTGTTATAAGTCAAGAAGTGAACTTTGAATAAGAAATGACAGAGTAGACTCAAATATATGATGTGAATTATTCATTTTTACTGTTTTAAATTTTATATGCTCTTCAATAATAGCCAAGAACTATTATTATTTTGTACATGTTACCTTAAAATTTTAGGTTAAGAACAACTCTCCAATGAAAAAAAATATTTGTGCAGACTATACAGCAGCATTGCACTGATCCACATTTTACAATCTTCATAAAGCAATCAGTGGGTTGAGACACATTGACTTTAAACTTTGGTTTTATTTATAATGTGGGAGTCTGACAAGTATTCGTAGTTCATAAAAATTTTAACTTGTTGCTTTTTATCTGGAAACTACTAATCTTGTTTTATATCTTAAAGCCTTTGGTAAAGAAGAAAGATATTCTAAACATGTCAAAATATTTCCACAAGTAATTCTAATAGAAAATTTACATGCTTGAGTGAATACCCCTAGAAGTTATCACTCAGGCAAGCTATTAACCAATTATAGTACTAGTATCTGATTCAATGATGTTTTAAAACATATTAGGATCTAAATATCAACATACATAGTATTTGCAGGATAGGTCATAAGGGAAAATTTTGTTTTTTGAGCAGTCTGTTCAAATAAATGTAAGTTAAGCAACATAAAAATGTGGTGATACATTGTGTACTCAATAAATACAGTTTGGAATATCAGAGGACAGAGCCAACCTCAGAGCCAAGCCATGAATGTCAGGAAGTAGTGACATATGCCTTAAATTCTTTTACTTAGAAGCAGAGATCCATCTGGACCTCTATGAGTTCAAGGTCTTTCACAGCCAAGCAGGAGTAACACATATCTTTAATCATAGCTCTATGAAATTGTGCCAAGGAGTAAGATATTTGTAGAAAAGAAGAGAAGGGAAGAGTTCAGCTACCACTGCCAATTCCCTTTTTATCTAAGAATAGAGATGTTGGAGTCAGAGAATTAAGAAAGATAAGCCTGAAGAGTTGTCTCAGTGAGAATCAGCTGTGGACTGTTCCCTGTTCTGACATGTTAGTTTTTCCGCAATATCTGGCTCCAGGTTTTTATTATAATACCAAACAGAATTCACAATATCTGGTACTTAACTTTTGGGGTACAAATTCTCAAAAAGAGTTGCTTGCCTGTAGCTTTACTGGAACAGGCCAGAGCTACATGTGGCCAGAGTCACTACCTGATTAGCTAAGTTTTCTATTAGGCATTAGCCTCCAGCCAGCTGTACCTTTAAGGCAGTTCCTGCCACACACACTTCTTAACCACAAACACATGGGTTAGGTTTTCAGACACCAGTTTGCTCTTCCAGATGAGTAGGGCTTTCACTGGATCCCCTCTCCTGTAGCTGTTACTATACTAGGTAGCTGTGCCAATTTAATGTTATCTGAATCATTACTGACAGCAAATCTGAGGAGTATATTGGAATTTCTTAAAATGGAGAATTAGTTTGATATACAGAGAAAAATTTTAGCCCACATTTAAAAAAAGTAGGAGATAGTGTTGCAGTGGAACACCTTTGGTCATTGTTTGATAATACTCTATACAGTTTGAAAATGGAACTACTAGAGGAGAAGATAATTATTGTAGATTGGATTATTGTATTGTATATTATAAATATTATCTGTTTAATAATTTTTGCTTTAGTCTGAAAAAATTGGTTCATATGAGTGTCAAGTTGGTTGATATGAGTACCTAGATACAAGTATTAGAAAACCTTATTAAAACATTATAGAGATATTCAGACCCACACAGAGGAATTAAAGAAAACCTTGGGCACAGCCTAAGGCTTTAAAAGAGCCAACCTTAATTTAACCAGTAACCTCACAGGAATTGCAAAACTATAGAAACTGTACAAGATCTGAATGAACTTCTGTGCACATGTTAGATATAAGGAGATTCAGGAAGCAAGAGTCACATATAGCATGAACCCACCAGTTGTAAGCAGATGTTAAACACATGGTCCACTTGTAACAGAATTATCTATAAAGATGAACAGGTAGTGTTACAGCAGTCTTAGAGGGTGAGCCTCAATTACAATGGAGGACCTTGTGGCAGAATGAAGCTAAAACCATTGAACATCAAAGTAGAGGTAGAAGAATTAAAATAGCCCAAGATCAAATTCTTAGGGAGGGAGATTATGGTAATATAGAAGGTACTCTTTATATAATGACCATATCCTGAATTTATATTAAATGATACATTTAAATGCTTTGGATAGAACTGAAGAAGTAGGAAAGAAAATTAAGTTTTTACAAAAGCGATCCAAGGGCCAAAACCAAACCAAAGCTAACAAACTGAAAAAACAACTTTTAAAGATTTCTTTTTTATCAATAAATTATTTTAATGATTTATTATGTGACAATTTGGTATTATCCTTTCATTTTCTTGAAAACAAATGATAAGAAACTCTGACTTTGTTTGGTGATGTATGCATTTAACTCTAGCTGTAGGGAGACAGAGGCAGGTGGATCTCAATGAGTTTGAAACCAGTCTGGTCTACAAAGTGTTTTAGGACAGCCAGTATTTAAAGTTTCAAAGTAAATTTTATCTTCAAACTTAAGGGTTCTCTTTTAAGAAATTAATTTATTTTAGAAAATAAAGTTTTTTCTTTCCCATGTATTCCCCTTGCTCTCCCTCCTTCCCCCTTCTAATTCCACATGTCTGCCTTCAGCCTCCCTCCTCCCCATCCCCCTATACCCTCACCTAAAAGGGCAAGAAGTCCCAAGGTGGATCAGCTTGGCATCCACTCCGGGAAGGTCCAGTTTCCTTATCCTAATTTCATGACTGAGTTAGGTATTTCTCTGGGGGGAATGGGCTCTGAACTCCCAGTTTGCACATAGAAATACAGACTGATCTTTCCCCTCTAGGCTCCACATACTACCCATGTCAGTAGACAGCTGCCTATCCTTGGAGGGCCTAGTTCCTTTTCTTGAAGGTTCCCCAGTGTCTGTTATTAATTCAGTGAGCTCTCCAGAGCTCCAGCCAGCCATCATTGTGGGAGTTTTCCTCATAAACCCTATCCCCTTTCTCATAAAATCTCTTCTCCCATGCTCTCAGCTGGACCAGAAGCTCAGCCCAGTGCTCATCCATTTATCTCTGCCTCAGCCTCTATTCATTGTTGGTTGTAAGTTCTGTGATGGCTCTTGGGCTGTCTATTTATTTGATTACAGGGAATGTCTTGTCTAGGCAACACCTTCACTATTAGTTGGAGACCTAGGAAGGGACATCCTGTGAGATCTTGTATGTAACCCTAGCACCTGGTAGTTTTCCAACTTCATACTGGCTTCCTTTATTAAGATCTCTATCTTTTTTTTTCTCCCTCATTGTTGTTCCTCTTACTCAATTCTCCCCTTCTCTTCTGATTTGTTCCCACCTCTTTTTGGTTGTAACTCCTTATGTGGTCAATTACCTAAGGAGATCTTCTCTATTTATTGTTCCTCAGAGAATCCCAGGAAGTCTCTCTTAAATTCCTTTTCATTCTAAGCTTTTCAGTGGTTCCATTTTGCAGCTTTGGTGTTCTTTGCATTTATTTTATTTTTTTATTTTTATTTATTTATTTTTGTCTAAAGTTCACTAATGAATGAGTACATCCCATGCTTATCTTTCTGTGTTTGTGATACCTCACTCAGGAAGATATTCTCCAATATTCTTCAACCCTCCAATGTATTAGCACAGGTAACCACTTTCTAAATATAACACCAGTAGTACAAACACTAAGAACAAGAATTGATAAGTGGGACCTCCTGAGACTGAGAAGTTTCTGTATGGCCAAGGACACTGTCAATAAGACAAAACAACAGCCTACAGAATGAAGAAAGATATTTACCAACCCTAAAACTGACAGAGGACTAATTTCTAAAAAATATATAGAACTTAAGAAACTAGAACCCCAAACCCTAAAAAACCCAATTAAAAGTGGTGTTCAGAACTAAAAAGGAAATTGTCAATGAAAGAATTACAAATGGCTGAAAGACACTTGAAAAATTGCTCATCAGAGAAATACATTTCAAAATAACTTTGAGGTACCACTTTATACCTGTCAGAATAGCTAATATAAAAAACATAGAGGACAGCCTATGCTGAAGAGGATTCAGAGCAAGAGGAATACTCCTCCATTTTTGGTGAGTATAAACTTGTATAGCTAGTATGGAGCTAATGCAGTATGGTGGTGTCTCAGAAAACTGGGAGTCAATCTCCCCAAGGACTCAGCAATATCACTATTGAGCATATCCCTAAAGAATTCACATTCACACTCCAAAGGTATTAGCTCAACTATGTTCATAGCAGCATTATTCATAATAGCAAGAACCTGGAAACAACCTAGATGCCCCTCAACTGAGGAATGGATTAACAAACACAATGTACACAATGGAGTACTACTCAGAAGTAAAAAAAAAAAAATGACATTCTAAAATTTACATTTTTTTTTTTTTTTTACAAAAATAACTTCAGCAGTAAATAAAATGGGACCAGATGCTTACTTGTTACAATGGTAACTCACAATGCAGAAAATAATTAGGCTGTTAAAGGCAAGATTAACACCCTTGGAGGATTGGATATGAGATATATAATATGAAATCTTATAGCTATGATGACAATTGGGTAGGAGAGGTTATTTCTAGAGGTTTGAAGAAAAATCAAAGTATCAAATGTTATAACAGCTGTGGAAAACAAGGTCCTTAGGTGTTGAAAAAGCATTATTTAACAATGCTTCTGATACGTATAATCCCAGAGAGAATTCTTTCCTTCTGGAGTATGCAGAAGGTGTAGCAAAGGTAAGCATTAGACTAGCCAATGTAGGCCAACAAGAGATAGACAAGGTAACATTTGCCTTTACCACTGGAAAATTCTCTGAAAGACTTCTTAAAAGCCCACATATCAAATTCAATTCAGGTCTATTTTGTAAATGTGGAGGAAACTTCATCTTAGAGTAATTAAAACTTAATGTTTATTGTAAAAAATATTGCTCTCTATAATAGAAAATCTATAGAAGAGAAGTTAAAAAAATAGAAGAAACCATAAATGAATTATTATAAAGTTTAGAAATAGAACATCCTCAAAATTTAGATTGGATGAAGGTTTTGCTTTTATTTTGGCAGGTAAATAAAAGCTGTAGATACCATCAAAATTAATAAAGGCTTTATTTGAACAGGAAAACCATTTATTTGACAAGTAGAAATGATGGCTCATCTACCCATGTGACAATTCTTTAAGCTGTATGAAGAGCCAAACAAGGATTAGGGCAGAGTTTTGCTTTTGTCTTTACAAAAAACTATAAATATCCATCTTCAAAAAGTCAAAAGACATTAGACACCTATATATCTAAACAGAAGGGAAAGCTTTCCAAAAAGTGTACAAAGAAAGAAAATCAGGCCTATTGGTTACTCTACAGGGTAAATCTCACTGCCTACCATTATATCTCTTTATTTCTAAGAAAACTTGAAGTCCCATTTCAACTGAAAATTAAAGCTGGCTTTAGAGTTGAAATATAGTTCCCTACTTATCAAAAATTATACATGTGTGTTAAACAAAAAATGCAAAATTTCTGTATAATATCAGAACAAACACCTGACATAGGAGAGAAGAAAAAAATTAAGGGACTATTTATTCTATTGCTACTAATCTCATAATCTTTTATTGTAAATTTAGTATCAAAATTTGTAAGAATATTATATATATTATATATATATTAAAATTTCTATTACAATATTAATGATCATATAAAGTACTAGCTAATTAGAGAAAAAAGGCTTTATCTAGTTTCTTGTACATTATTTGGGGTTTGAGTTATTATCAGTTTTCTGAAATAAACCATGACAATGCCTAACTTCAACCTTTGAAGTCTCCAAAAGGAAAATGGGCCCCACAATGATGATTTCACATGATATATAATAACAGTGACACTAGGCTGATAAACACCATACAGAAATAATCTTTGGAATACAAATTGTTCAAGTCAATTTTAAGTTGGCTAGCTATGATGAATCAGCCTCACCAAAATCTGCAGCCAGAACTTGAGGCAAGCCCTTCACTTTCTCATCATGCAGAGACTGAACAACAAATGGTACTGCTACCTATCCAGGACTTGACCCCCATTTTTTTCTTGATTCCCTAAAAATGTCATCATTAAGAACACAATACCCTCATTTCAAAGAGGTGGGTGGTTTTGGACTTCCATAGTGTAATGGATAGTTATTATTCAAGATGATTGTTTACAAATTGCTATTGGTAATGGCTAGGTAAAAGCTAAACAAGGGAAATTATATTCAGGGTTCATGTTTTCAAAAAGAAAAAAAAAAGAAAATGCAGATATGATAGAAAAAAGGATAGATTATTGAATCTACTTTGAGAAAATGGAAAATATGGATATGATACAATATAAGAGTAGATTATTGAATCTATTTTTTAAAAGCAACCACTAGTTTTTAATAATTTACATTAGATTGTATTTTTGTATATTGAATATAATTGTGCATATTGATATAAAGTTGAGATTAATTTTGTTACTGTAGTTACATTTCTACTCTTGTTCAAGATATTGTGCCTATGCATTTTATCTAACAATGTAATGCAAAGTGCTATTCTTTGAAAAATATATATTGCCAAGTAATTAGAATATAAAGAAATGCAAGTTAGTAGTGAGTCATTACAATCAAACATATAGTCACATTAGATTTATTTTCAAGGCCAAACAGAAATACATTTTAGATAGACAGGTCATCTTCAAACACTTAAGAGATCTACAGAATATGGCATTTAAGATATTTTAATAACATAGGGTTTCTTTTTATTTTTATGACAGTGAGACACGTCTGCTCCTGGCGGAACAAATCTACTTAAGAAAGGATGATGAGCATGGAAGAAATAATAAACTCCATATTAAGTTTATTTTTTTATGGCAAAAGTTAGCCACTGGACAAGAACGTACTTTTGCTTCAATTGCAGACAATGTAATGTCTAAGATGGACAAGCAGGAAACACAAGAAAGAATATCCAAACCTTGCTAGTACAAGGTAGGAAGGTCCTCGAGGATCTCTAAATACAGATGACAGTTGAAAGACATGGGCAGTTTGTGGAACCTCTTGTACTTGGACCAGAGTCTATCCTGGGTGCATAAACAATCTTCTTAGAGCCCATGCCTTGCAGGTAGTTGAAGATATGACAGTTATATTTATAGTTATCCTAGTTACAATTTCAGAAAAGTAAATCTCATTAAGAGGTATAAAGTCTGTAAGTCAGAAAGAAATCAATAGATAATTTTTGATTGGTAATACAAGTTAGATAGAAAGTGAATTATGTACACTCGTTTGGACTCACCAAAATAGAAAAAAGAATGGAATATTTTCTTTAAATTTCTCAATTGTTAATGGTCTTGACATTGTTGATGTAATTGTTGCTTGTATATATGATATATAGTTATTTATCTATTTTATATAGCATTTTTTATGTTAGCTATAACCTAAGGGATTGTGTGGTGATATACTGTATATTTAATTAAAAAAAACTAGTCTAAACAACAAAGGACAGAGCCACCCACAGATCCAAGATGTGAAGGAAAGTGAATAGTGATCCATGCCTTTAATCACATCACTTGGAGGCAGAGATCCACCTGGAACCCCGTGAGTTCAAGTCTAAAAAGATTCAGGCAGTGGTGGCACACATGTTTAATCCTAGATCTTGGAAAGTTAAACCAGAAAATACAGATAACTGAAGTGAGGAAGAGAAGGGAGGAGCTAAGCTTTCTCTGCCACTATCCTTTTCAGCTATGAACAGAGATGTGGGAGTCAGAGGATTAGGAAAGACAGGTCTGAGGAGTTGACTTGGTGAAAACCGGCTGTGGTTTGTTCCCCATCTTTCTGATAGTTTAGCTCTTCTTTTCCCCAATATCTCGCTTCAGATTGTAATTATAAACTAAGTATAGTTCATAGTTCAATATTCCACTTTCTGATTTAGAAATCCCAATTGTATTATATTCTCAATGGAACTCTGCAAATATCTTTTTCTTCCTTTAACACAATCTTGCCCATTAGCTTTTATTGATTATCCTTGTACAAGGAGTTCTTGAAAGGGAATTTCCAAAATTCATTTTGGAAAAGAAACTACCCTAGTGGAAAGCTAGGAACTTAGTTGTTATTACTGTTTATCATGCAGCTTCATCACGTTAACCCTTGACAACTATAACTTTCAAAATGTTCTTCTATAATACATGAAAACATTCTCTGTTCTTTTGGATTGTTAAAAATGGATAATTCCTGTGCTTTTAGTGGAAAGATGACTTAGGGAAATAAAAAGTCTTTATGATTATTCATACATTTTCTGCACATCATATAAGTTTCTGATGTGCCAAATAAAAATGATTAGAAATGTAGTTTTTGACCTATGTTAAATTAATAAACATATTTAAAACCACCCAAAGTCACAACCTCTGACCAAGCCATGGTATTAGAGAGAAATTAATTTTTTTCTCCAAAATTACCCTTTGAAATTCTTTTCCAACACTCAATTTGTGTGACAGAACATTTATCTGAATGTCACCTAGAAACCCCATGATCAATTTTAATCAAGAATTAAATTTTGAGACTCAATGCAAATTTAATTAATAAGGTATCTAAATTAGGTCAGATACTTAATGTTTGTTTAGAATAAATTTCTAATTCCAAAAGCAAAGTTGCATTTGAATGTGTTCCATAAGATTCTGTGTGGAGCATAAGTAGGCTGCGACATGTGGATATAACAACCAATTACTGTTGATATGCAGGATTTCCAAGTTATGTATTGATTTTATATATGCCTTAGGAGAAAATTTATTTGGTTCACTGCAAAGATGGTTCAGAAGTTTAAACCACTTATTTTATTGTAGAGGACCCTAGCTCAGTTCCTAGAAAAAAAACTTGTGTGTGTGTGTGTGTGCGTGTGCGTGTGTGTGTGTTTGTTTATTTTTCATTCCTTTGTTCATTTATGTTTTGAAAATAAGGTTTATATGCGCAACTATGAGTTTTTCTGAAATTCACTCTGTAGATCAGGTTGGGATAGAACATGCTCTGTAGATCAGACTGGCCTGTTTCTGCCTCCCAAGTGCTGGTATTAATTGCATGTATTGACATCACTCAATAATACAATGCATGTCTTATAACAGTCTGAAACTCTAGGTAATTAACATTGAATACATTTTCCTGGTGTCCTTGGACATCTGCAATTATATGTACATAGATATAATTAAATTAAAAAATAAATATAAATTTATTAAAGAGTTATTTGAGTTTGCAGGTAGATGGTATAAGACTTTTTCATTAAATCATTTATTTAATGTAAATATCTGTGGTGGTTGGAGAAAAATGGCCCCCATAATGAGTGGCATTATTAGGAGGTGTGGTTTTATTGGAATAGGCATGGTCTTGTTGGAAGAATTGTGTCACTGAAAGGGTGGGCTTTGAGCCTTATATATGCTAAAGACCAGTGAGATAGATCACTTCCTATTGCCTGTTCTCAGTTCCTTCTCTAGCATCATGTCTCTTAGAATACTGCTTTACTTCCCATCAAGGTGATAGTGGACTAAACCTCTTAAATGTAAGCAAAGTAGCAAAGTTAATTGCTTTCCTTTATATGTGTTGCCTTAGTTATGGTGTCTCTTCATAGAACCTGAAACACTAAGTAAGTTCAAGGTTGGTATCAGATACCAGACTATTTTTGTGATTGGCCTGAAAATGAAAGCACCTTCATTTTAAGCAAGCACCCAAACCAGCTTGAAATAGCTCTAAGTTTAGAATTTTCAACACTGTTGATATAGGTTTGGGTACAAAGTCAAAATATTTCAACACAGTAGATAGCCTAGGACCATCTGGTAGCAACTGATTAACCACAGAATTTCCCAATACAGATGCTAGCCTATAAAAAGGTGATAGTGGGGTTGACAAACAGCTGGTCAAATTGAAAACTAAGATAACAGAAGAATTCTAGGAGTCCCTAAAAACAAGCCGATTAGAATTGTACCCATACTGAGACCCATAATCGATGTATAACTTTGTGGTTTTTTCCTTTAAAAACTGAGTTTGCAGAGGGGTGGTTACCTCTTCCAGGCTCTTCTGTGACAGGGTGCTTGACTGGGTCCCTGCTGTGGCTTATACTACTTCTCTTTTCTTTGTTTTTTTTTTAAAGCTTACACTCTAAATTAGACAGTATCATTGTGTATATCTTAAAGATTGACTATAATTGCATTTTCCCCTTTGGTATTGCAAGTCCTGTTCAGTATATCTCAAGTTATAAAATATGATTATATGGCTTTGATAAGATTATCTTGAAATAAGAAATAGGTAAGAATTCAATATTGTTTAATCAGTCTGTACACAGAAGATACACTTGTATGCATTTGTAATTAAATCATAAAAATAATAACTAGGGTTAATTAGAGGCATGTTTTATTGAAGAAGGCAAAAGTAAAATATCTTAAACTAAATATAAAAGTTTGTCTTTGGCAAAGATATTTCTATAGAAATCCTAAGGAAATGAAATCTTTTGTCTATGAATTTGCACTTCAATTAAAACATTGACTCAGAAGTGGCTTTCTTCTGCTTCTTTTGCTTTCCAGATTCTTTCTTCTGAGAAAGTATAAAGAACATAAAAGATTGGTGACAAGGAGATGAGCACACTTATAAAGAAATCAAGTAGAGATCCTCCTTGGAAATTTCTCAAGACTTGGTCAAATTTCATTTCCCTTGGGAACAGAAGCTGGAACTCATTTATGTAATATGTCCACATTTACAGCACAACTCCTTAGTACAAGAGACAGACATTGATGAGTGTTTATTAGTCAATAAAAAGTACAGTAAATATATCATAAGAAATGTTTTTATCCACTCATTCTGTCTCCATACAAAAGCATATTTCAACCAACAAGAATGTTACAATCTTCATCTGATGTACCCCAGTGTTCTTGTGAATGTGTTCATGCAAATTAGATTTAATTGTGGAATAGTGATCTAATGTGAAAAGTTCTAATGAGAAGGGTGTTTCAGCCTCATCTTCTTGGATAGTGTGGTAGTTTGAAAGTAATTGGCCCACATAAGCTCGTTGGAAGTGGCACTATTAAGAGGATGTACCTTTGTTAGAGTAGTTAGGGCCTTGTTAGAGAAAATATATCACTGAGGGGGTGAGCTTCGAGATTCTATGCTCAGGATACCAGCTAGTGTCTCAGACCAGTTTCTATGGCCTGCAAGATACAGGACTCTCAGATAGTTCTTGAGCATCTTATCTGCCTGCACATCACCATGTCCAACCATGATAATAAAGGACTGACATCTGAACTATAAGGGAATCACTCCAATTATGTGTTTTCCTTTATAACAGTTGCTTTGGTCTTGGTGTCTCTTCAAAGCTATATAAACTGTACTTAAGAGAGATAGAGCTAAACCTTGTTTGCAGGAAATATTGTTTGTTACCTTAGAAAGAGTGGTATGTGTGCTGATATATAACTGTACTTGGAAACAACTCAGTTACTTTTTTCCCTAACAGTAGAATCTATAATTGGAATATTGTAGAAACAGAAGAACTGAACAATGGAGTTCCATGTCAGCGTTTCTGAAAGACAGCAGTTGAGAAAACACATTCCTGGCCAATGGAAGCATGTGCAGAAAAGAATAACCTAGTAAAGAATTTTCCTTTCAATTAACTTTGCATACTACTTAACAATAAATAGACTTTTGAATTCAGTAAACATACAATTTCTCATACAGTTTCACTTGGTTTTTGTTCCAGAGGTCAAATACAAAAAGAATTGAGTTTCAGACTTATGAGTGACTCTGGTATAGAATTCTGAAGTAAGCCAAGGTCAAATGTCAAAACTGTTTGTCCAGTTATTTACCATATTGTCCCTTGGGATTTCTGATAGATTCCTATGATTATGAAGCCTATGGGATATAGAAATACTGTTATGGTTGTATGCAGGAAGCCTCCCCTGACCCAGTTGCTTCCATATAGCTTCCTATACACAGTAATGTTTTCTACCTCCTGAAAATAGTCTTTGAGTTAAAAATAAATGCAAATCCTAACCTTAATTTCTCTATTTTTCAGTCAATTGGTGAATTCCTACTGAAAGCTCCCAGAAGTGAACTGCCTCAGAGACAGCCACACACTTCTATTGCCTAAACTAGAAGTCCACGGAACATATTATCAGAACAATAACTACAAATTTACCAAGAAAAATAGTTTTCATTTAAGACTTAAACTAGAATAAGGACCATTTGCCTAACAGTGCACCTGGGGAAATATAAATAAGTTTTTAATCACTCATATCTGATACAGCTTATTTCTGTAGATTTTACAAGTTTCGAACTTTTAAACACTTGCTTACCTTTGACTTCCAAATTGTGCAATTGCAAGCATGCATCATCATGCTTGACTGCTATATTGTTTTATAGATAGTGAAGTTATTATATAAATATATTGTTTTACTGTCCATAAATAAAATGATTCTATGAACATTAATGTATTTCCTAAATGCCTCAGAGCATAATATATTAGATGTATAAGCTGAAGCTTCATATATTCTATTTTGCTAAACTTAACTTAGCATATCTGTCTCTTTTCTTTCCCATCCTCCCTTTCTTTGTAACAGCTTCCTTTTAGATAATTGCTTACTGAGTACTGCCTATGTGCAAGTATTAGATTTTCCACATGGCATCCTTAAGAACTCATAATAACACCCTACACATTTCTTTGTAAATTTTTTGTTGAGAGTTGTCTCCAGCGAAAAGAGTTCTGTAAGCTTGAAGCAAGAATGTCAGTGAATTTTTTATAGAGTGAAGAACCATAAAAATAGGCAGGGATGCTGTCAAATCAGGATCTTTTCTCAAAGGTAGAAAGACCTGCCATGCTACAATTGAAGTGCCCTGGCCTTCAGAAGAATCAGTGAAAGAAAGGACTTCCTCAAAGTAACTAGGAAGAGGCAAACTGTGGTGCAGGTACAGTTGGTATTTACTTAAAAATAAAAGTATAAAGAATGGTTGGCTTTAAAGTGTTTCCTACTGTCTAACTGTAAAAGGATTTCCCCATATATATCTGACATCTTATAAAAAAAATTGAAACTCACTCTTTGTGAATGGAAAAAATATTTCAAGTGAAAAAATTGCTTGAGATGAATAATGATATTATTAAGATGTTAATTGCCCTGATATCATATCTGCAAGAAAGGATGATGATCAGATGATACTTGTGGATTAAGAGGATATAATTTCTGTAAGACCAAGAATTCTACAGTTATTCCATGTAAAAGACATCAAGCTTCTTTCGCAATGCAGAGAGATTGCTAAGCATGCCAGTTCCAATTAATAATCCATAGTGTTTTTAATAAACATATTAATATCTATGTAGTATATTGTGAATCCTTAAAGTGCAACCAAGGAGTCACAGATGTTTATTGTTTGCTAAAATGCTTGCCTTGCAAACATATGACCCATGGTTTATTCCATAGAACTCATATTAGATCACTAGTCATTTTAGCTTGCACCTATAGTCTTGGCACAGAGAAAATTAATTGCAGTTAGATCCCTGGGTCTTACAAACTTACCAGTAGCTTAACTAGTGACTCCAGTGCCAATGAGAGCTGTTATCAGGCCTCCCTGTCTACCAAAATTCATGTGTATGAGTGTATATGCATGCATACACTCTCTCTCTTTCCCTCTCTCTCTCTCTCTCTCTCTCTCTCTCTCTCTCTCTCTCTGTCTCTCTCTCTCTCACACACACACCCACACACCCACACACACACTAAACACACACAGCACAGAAATAAAAAATAGTAATAGTAAAAACAATCATAAAAAATCACAAAGGCTTGTGTATTGGAAGCTTAGTTTTTGGAAGAGGTTCAACTGAGAGATAGTAGAAATGGGGTTTATTGGGAAGAAGGTAAACAGTGGGAGGAGCTCACAAAAGTGGTCTTAGTGAAACATCTCTAGATGATTGTGAAATAATACTCATGCATTTTCCTCGCTCTTGTTTCCTGACCATATTTTGAGCAGGTTTGCCTCATGTGGTCACATTAACATACACCCTACTGGTCAAAGCAACGAGGTCAACAGATGACTCATACCTCTAAAACAAATTCATCTCTATGTAAATTTCATATTTCAAAGCTGTTGTAGTAACTGAAAGCTCACTGAAACCCTAGGTTTATAGACAAACATTTTATGCCTCTTTTTATAATGAAATGAATATTGATACTAATATTCCTTAAGATATATTATATTAATATAAAAAATTAAACATGGACTATCTCCAGAGATAACTATATACAACTTTCAGGAAACCCTTATTTTAATTGGTTTTATCTTCCCCGTTTTTTTCCATAAATCTCTAATATTTTGAATCTTTAGTTTATGTATTTGGATCCTTATTCTTGAATTTCTCCAATATCCTCCAATTTTACCCCTACCTTAGTATATCCCCTTCTAAAGCTCACCAATTCCACTTGGTGTGATCAACAATGTAGGACTGGAACATGAATAACTGCACAAGAGTTTCATCTAATAAAAAACTAACTCTCTCCTAGCATTCATCAATCACCCAAAGATCCTCTGATAATACTGAGCATTCATATATGCAACAGCCTTTTAATACCAGGCAGATACTGCATTACATACACACAAATACAAATAATAAATGTTTTAAAAGTTAATCAAACAAGAATATAGCTCCTGTAATAATTTCAATAGGTATGGCCCCTAAAGACTCATATATTTGAATGCTTATTCAAGGGGAGCACCAAAAGGAGTCATAGCCATGTTGGAATAGGTGTGGCCTTTTTAGAGGAAGTGTGTCACTGTGGAGACAGGTTTTAAGGTCTCATATGCTCAAGTTATGCACATTGAGGGACACAGTTGCTTCTGCTGCCTTCAGATGAGGACATAGAACTCTCAGCTGTGATGAGATTCAATGGTTAGCTGGCAAAGCTTAGAGGTATGTCTCTGGAGTGCTTAGAAGGCAAAATGAGCGTGGTCAAACCCCATTGAGATGCTGAGACACCGACCTTTGTTTCCTGTTTGTTCCTGTGCCCTCAGGAGTGGATCAGACCATCCTGGAAGGTCTCACTCTCCAAAGATTGTCTTAAAGTTCATTTTATAGCAGTAAGCATTGATATAATTCCTTAATAAATATAAATATTTATATAAAACCTTGCTAATAAATTTTCAGTGATAGCAGCCAAAAACAACTTCCAAGATATATCTCTAAAGTAAGTCATTATACAAAGATTACATAGCGTCCATGCCACAGACAAAATAATGACAGACTTCAGTATAAGCTACAACCAAGCCAGTTAATAAAGTCTCACAAAAGACTCAGTATAAACAACAAGCTACATATGATTAATTTAAAATTTCTATTTAGTTTAAATAACAACAACAAAAGTCAAAGACAACTTCTTAATAAAATTTTCTTTAGTCTGCTCTGTTTGCTGTCAGCAAACAGAGGTGTGGCTCATTCTGCAAAGCCAATGACACTGTCAAAAGGACAAAACGCCAGCCTACAGAATGGGAAAAGATTTTCACCAACCCTACAAGTGATGGAGGACTGATCTCTAAGATATATAAAGAGCTCAAGAATCTAGAGCCCAAAACCTTGAATAACCCAATCAAAAAATGGGGTACAGATCTAAAAAGGGAATTCTCAGCAGAGGAACTACGAATGGCTGAAAGGCACCTGAGAAAATGCTCTTCATCTTTAGCCATCAGAGAAATGCAAATCAAAGCAACTTTGAGATACCACCTAACACCTGTTAGATTGGCTAAGATAAAAGGCACAGATGACAGCCTATGTTGGAAAGGATGCAGAGCAAGGGGAACACTCCTCCATTGTTGGTGGGAGTGTAAGCTTGTTCAGCCACTTTGGAATGCAATATGGCAGTTTCTCAGAAAATTGAGAATCAATCTTTCCAAGGACCCAGCAATACCACTTCTGGGTGTATACCCTGAAGAGGCACATTCACAGTCCAAAGGTATTAGCTCAACTATGTTCATAGCAGCATTATTTGTAATAGCAAGAACCTGGAAACAACCTATATGTCCCTCAAATGAAGAATGGATTAACAAACTGTGGTACATCTACACAATGGAATACTACTCAGCAGTAAGAAAAAATGATATCATAAAATTTGCAGGCAAATGGATGGATATGGAGGATATCCTCCTGAGCGAGGTATCACAAACTCAGAAAGATAAGCAGGGGATGTACTCACTCATTAGTGGTCTCTAAACAAACAAACAAGAAAAAAAAGCCAAGCATGCCCAAGCTGCAATCCACAACCACTGAACAGCTTGGGTTCAGAAACACCCTGGACTGACTCTTCGGATCCCACTCCAGCTATAGGAACACTTGACTCACTCTTGAGGGAGGGAGGACAAACTGGATTTGCCAGGAGTGGAGACTGATCCAAGCATTATTGGGTCAGTGGGACCATGGGACTGTCTGCTCCCTGCCCAGGGAGGGGATGGGGAGTTGCGGAGAAGAAAAAATGACCTGATGTTGCAGGAGGGGGAAGGGACCTTGAATAAGGATATACAGGGATGGAAAAAAAATTCAGTGGGAAAGCTGAACACAAAGTAAATATATGTGTAGCAATCTTATTTGCATTATCACCCTTGATCAGTCATTATGATTTTTATCTTGTTTATAGTTATTGTTAACTTCTCAGCATTTTAAATTCATTTTACTGCTTTTCTTGATAAATACAAAATAAATAAATAAAAAAAGTTCCTAACTCGCCTTTAGCAACAAAAACTGTGACTCCACTGCCAAATACTTAATAAACAATAAAAGGCAGTGCCTTAATAATAATATAGACCCTAAGATTCCTTAAAGTTTAAATAATAAGAAAATTCACAATATGCAATATTGCTTCCCAATATTCAAAAAAAATAAGCATAGCTCTGGCACCTCTGCCATGTTAAAAAGCCACTAGACAAAATAAAGTCAATAAACAAAACAACACTATATAGTCTAATAGTTTAAAAACTCTAGTTAAAAAATGATTTAAAAGTGCACAATAAAATAAATTTAAATATAAAACCTCTAAACAAGGTACACTATATAGATAATATGCATAAACTTCAAAAAAAAATGTCTCTAAAAATTAAAATAAAATAGTAAGAATATAAAAAGCCATATAAAAATAAACAAAAAATTAAATTATAATTATTAATATGTTTTCTTTTAATTTTAACTCTTAATACACTAACTACAAAAAATTACATACAAAAACTACTAAGTTAAACAAACATATATTTAAAATATCTTAACTATTTTTTGCCTGTATAGCTTTTTTTAAATTATTATGGATAAAGAAGTCATATTTTCTATTCTTGTATATCCTTATTCAAGGTCCCTTTCCTCTTCCCCCACATCAGGTCATTCTCTCTTCTCCACATGTCCCAATTCCCGAAAGGGCAGGCGGTCCCGCGGTCCCGCGGTCCCAGGGTGCAAACATTGCATAGTTCAGCCTCCACTACTAGCAAATCCAATTTTCTACCCCCAACATCAAGCCTGAGTCAGGTGTTCCTCTAGGAGGAGTGGGATCCAAGGAGTTAATTTTAAAATTTATGTGTAAAAATATTACTTTAAAAAGTTCTTCTTTTGCTTCCACAAAAGATAAAAACCTATAAAATACTTCTAACCCTTTACAATTTCATCAACCCCACCACCTAAAAATTATCTTAAAAAAAAATGCCACATCAACTTTAAGACTACCAACTAAAATAGTTCAGCTACAAACACTTAAAATATTGCTAGCACACTTCAAACAACGAAAAACTATGGTCAAATTATGTTTAAAAATGTTTATTTTTATTATAAGCACTTAATAATCATTGTCAATCTTTTTTTAAAAAGCCCAAAATATGATATAAAATAATTAAAGATAAAATTATTAAATTTACTCTAATCCAAAAATCAATCAGTAATCTCAATTATATCAATGTAAATTGTAGCTGATTGATACAAATTTAAAGTCAATGTTATTATGATATTTATATTTTTCTGCTCTTGTTTAAAATATAATATTTATATAACTCATTTAAAATTGTAATATGTAATTAAAAATACAAATTAATACTCATCTATAATAACCATAATTTTTGTCATTTTAGTTAAGTTTTTATAAATATACAAAAATATATTTTAATTAAATAATCTTAAAACACTTCAAAAACCTAGAAAATATAACATTTAAAATATTTTTAAAGATTAAACTTTTCTATACAATAAAACAAGTCTACTCCTGACAACACCAGCCTACTTAAAATAAACAGACATTAAAACAACTCCATGGGATAAACTCTGCAGGTCATCAGACCCGCAGCTCCTACTGAGGGAATTTGCACCGCTACTCACCACCACCTTGAACTGAACAAGCCAACATCTGCAGGGGTCTCTGAAGGAGAGACTCAGATCCTGACCAGAGGGGTGACAGGAGGCACACAAATCCGGGTGCCACAACTGACCAGGAGAAATCTAATCATGAACCACTGAAGCCATGGGCAAACGTCAGTGCAAAAAATTACATAATAATACAAAGAACAACATGGTAACTCCAGAAGAGAGTGGCGATCTTACAAATACAAGACCTAAACTGAGCAATGAAGAGGAAACAGAAGGAAGCAACACTAAAAATTCCTTTTTGACGATCATCGAAGCTCTAAAAGAAGATATGAAAACAAATCCTTAAAGAAATAGAAGAAAATACAAACAAAAAATTGGAAGAGATGAACAAATCTATGAAAGAAACATGCCAGGAACTAAATGCTGAAATAAAAGCTGAAATAGAAGCAATAAAAAAGGCACAAAATGAAGCAAAGATGGAAATAGAAAACCTGAAGAAAAAAGCTGGAACCACAGATACAAGCATAACAAACAGAGTTCAAGAGATGGAAGATAGAATCTCTGAAGTGGAAGACTCAGTAGCTCAAATAGATATATCAGTCAAAGAAAATAGTAAAACTA
>PVIH01022408.1:0-27236 GCA_004025045.1 Sigmodon hispidus | reverse complement strand
TGGGGTTCAGATCTAAAAAGGGAATTCTCAGCAGAGGAACTACGAATGGCTGAAAGGCACCTGAAAAAGTGCTCTTCATCTTTAGCCATCAGAGAAATGCAAATCAAAACAACTTTGAGATACCACCTAACACCTGTTAGATTGGCTAAGATAAAAGGTACAGATGACAGCCTATGCTGGAGAGGATGCGGATCAAGGGGAACACTACTCCATTGTTGGTGGGATTGTAAGCTTGTTCAGCCACTTTGGAATACAATATGAAGGTTTCTCAGAAAATTGAGAATCAATCTCCCCAAGGACCCAGCAATACCACTTCTGGGTATATACCCTAAAGAGGCACATTCACATTCCAAAGGTATTAGCTCAACTATGTTCATAGCAGCATTATTTGTAATAGCAAGAACCTGGAAACAACCTAGCTGTCCCTCAACTGAAGAATGGATTAACAAACTGTGGTACATCTACACAATGGAATACTACTCAGCAGTAAGAAAAAATGATATCCTAAAATTCACAGGCAAATGGATGGATTTGGTGAATATCCTCCTGAGCGAAGTATCACAAACTCAGAGAGATTAATTTTGTTAAATTGATTGAATTAAAAATAGCTGGATTTAAAAAATCATACTGTTTTTGGTAGCTAGCAAATACTTCATAAAGCATACAGCAGAAACTATTACTGAGTCATGAGGGTTCTTAGAGGTGACCTCAACAAATAAACCTATTTTATTAATGAGTTTGGAAATTCTACCTTACAATTTGCCTGTCTTCTAATTTATACTTTGCTTTGCTTATAAAATCTATTTGGAAAATCAAACATTATTCAATTTTGTTTAAAATAGAAATATAGATGCTGACCTATTTCTTCATCTAACATTTTCTATCTTTCCATCTGAATGTTTAAAAATGAAAATTGTGAAGATAACAATTGTAGACCTCAAGAACAACACACACCAATTGGGTTTCCTCCATAGATAAAACCTGAGTTTTTCTTTTACATTAGTGGAAGTTTTTACTTGTTCCATTACAACAGATTTCTATGGGCTAGAAGATAAAAAGGTGTGGAAACATGTGCCTCCAAGTCCTTCTATCTACTACTTTTCAGTCTTTGTTGTTATCTTTCTTAGATATTGAAATAATCAAGCTATTTATTTGAAATATTTTTGCTTTTTATTTCTCCCTTTGATTGACTATTGATTCTTTTCTCTTACAATATAATCTGAATACAGCTTTTCTTTTCTCTACTCTTCCCCATCTCTTCTCCCATTCACACCTATTTCTTTTCTATCTATGATTAGAAAATAAAAAAAAAACAAGCTAGTTGGTCCTGTGGGTTTTCTGGTGATACCCTTGACAACACTGGGTCCTGTAATCCTTTCCCCCTCTTGTTCAGGACTCCTCAGCTCCACATAATATTTGGCTGTGTGTCAGCATTTGTTCTAATCATTTTTGGTTGAAATCTCTGATGATAGTTGGGCAAAACACCAATCTATCAGTATAGCAGAAAATCATTAGAAATTATTTTATTGACTTTTTGCCATTTGTGCTTGGTTTTATCTTAGGTCACTGAGGTATTCTGCTTCTGGATCCTGGCCCTCAGGGCTGAACTTACTTTTCAGTATGGTTATCCAACTGTGCCAGTCATCAGTTGGTCATATCCACAATTTCTGTGCCCCAGCATATCTTGTGGCAATGACAAATTTTAGGTTGAAAAGTTTGTGTCTAGGTTGGAGTTCTAGACCCTCTACTGAAAGTCATACTTGGTTATAGGAGATGGTTGATTCAGGCTTCTTATCCCCTATTGCTAAGACCTAGAAGAATTAGCTAGGGTTACCATCATATATTGCAGGGAGTTCCCATTGCTCTAGGTTTCTTGCTCATCCCAGAGATGCCCCTTCCTGCAATTCCATTTGTCTCTCCTGGGACTCTCTCTCTCTTCTCCTTTCTATTTCCAGCTGATCTCTCTTGTTTCCATCCCCATTTCCCCTTTCAGATCCTCCCATATATTGGTAATATCCATTCAATTACCCCTTAACTGTGCCCTTCATGCACCCCCTTCCGCCTTTTAGCCTTCCTTATTATTTAGATTCTTTGGGTCTGTGGGTTGTAGAAATATCCTCTTTTACTTTATGGCTAATGATCATGTTTGTCTTTTTGAGTGGAAGGGTGTTTCCCTTGTTCCACTTCCCCTCTGGCATGAGCTGTCACTTGTGGTTTTTGTTTTTGGATTTTTGGGTTTTTGTTTTTTTTTTTTTAAATCTTAGTGATTCTGACAGGTATAAGATGAAATCTCAGTGTCATTTTGATTTTCAATTCCCTAATGACTAAGGATGTTGAACAGTTCGCTAAGTGACTCTTGGTCATTTGATATTCCTCTGTCGAGAATTCTCTGTTTAGAGCAATATGCCACTTTTGATGGATTTTTAAATAATTGTTAATTGGATTGTTTTGTTTACTGATATCTAGTTTTTTTAGTTCTTTGAATATTAGCTTTCTGTAAAATGGGAGTTGGTGAAGATCTTTTTCCATTCTGTAGGCTCCCATTTTCTTCTACTGATGGTGTCTTTTGACTTACAGAAGCTTTTTAGATTCACAAGGTGCCATTTGTTAACTGTCAATCTTAGTGCCTGTGCAATTGGTGCTCATGGGGCTCACAGAAACCAAAGCAACAACCAGGAAGCCTAAATAGGACCAACCTGGGCCCTTTTGTGTGTATGTTGCTGTCATGTAGCTTGGTCTTCATGTGGGATTCTTTGCAGTGAGATCAGAGAATGTCTCTGATACTGTTGTCTCATTTAGGGACCCATTCCTCCTGATGGATGGTCTCATCAAACCTTGGTAGAGGAGGGGATGCTTGGTCTCACTACAACTTGATATCCCATGTTTGGCTGATATCCATGGAATGCCACCTGTATCTAAAGAGAAATGGTAAAGCAGGAGTGGATGGGTTTGGAAGAGGAAAGGGAGGGAAAGCTTTGGTTAGGATATAAAAACTAGAAAACAAAATTAAAAAACAAAAAAGAACAGGATTCTAACAACAAACAGTGCAAAATAAAGATGATAGCTGATTTTCTTGTTACTTAGTCCAAATGCATGACTAGAAACAATTCATGAGAGCCAGAATTTGCTACTGTTTACATTTCATCATGATGAGAAGGAGGTGCTAAGAGTTAGAGAAGCATAGTCCCAGAGCAAAAGCTCAGCAGATCACATTCTATCCTTAATCATAAAGCCAAGTATGATTGTACTCAACTAATTTTCTCACTTTTATACAATCTCAGATTCTAGCTGCTGAAAGGCTATAAATTATATTTTGCACTTATTTAATATAATCTAGAAAGTCTCAGAAATCAACCTCCAAGGTAATTCTAGACCCTTTGAAACTAGCAGTCAAACCATCATAGATGATGTGCTTTAATTTTATCAGTGAATTCAGTCATTGATGGATTTATGACTTAAAGACTTTGCTGGAAGATGATGAAAGAACCTAGGACCTAGTTAGAGGAAGTTATTGGGAATGTGTTTTTGCAAAAAAAAAAAAATTGTCCAGTATTTCTTCCCATTGTTCTCGTTGTTTCTTGGATGCAATGAAATTAGTATCTCTTTTCTTACACTCCACCATTTGATTATGATATTCTGAGTCAACACAGTCCTAAAAGCAGTGAGACTATTCAGTCTGCCATGATATAAAGTCTTCCTTCCTTAACTGTTACTCACTTGTATCTGTCATAGAGGTGAGAATTCTGACTAGTGAATCTTCACTTTTGCATTCCAGCATATAAGCTTCCTGTTACTAAGTCCCAGGAAAATTACTTGAATCTAAATATGGTTCTGGGCTTGTTTTGAAAGGAATACAAACTGCAAAATCATACTCATTTCATTATATACATTTTTCTTTGAAGGTCTAATTTGAATGTCACTTTCAGAAAGCTTTCTCTGGTCCACTCTGATCCTGAATTTCCATTTACTGGAATAATTAACATGGATGTATGTGTTATTTTGAAGACCATGAGTTCCTTGAAATTGAAAGCACTATTTCCTTTCCATCTCTTCACTACCCCAAGACAAAAAGCTACTACTCCATTACTTTGGATGAAGGCACAGGTGAGAACTATTTATCATATCATAACTAAAGCCAAAATACAAAAGGGGGGACTCATTACATCAATTGGCTAGAGAGAACAGATAGCTATTGTGGCTTATGAGCATGCAAAGTTCAAATTGTGATAACAAAATTTACTTTGGGCCATCTTTATTTCTCCTCTTCATCTGCCTTGAATTTGACTCCAATCTTTATACGAATGTGAAATGACTGCCACAGAAATGGTCCTTAATCCTCTAAGGTTCCTAATCAATAAAAAAGATAAGGAGCTTTTATCACAACACAGTGAAAAAAGGTCATTGATTGCACCTCATTAATCATTTAGGAGCCAAGTGACTATTCATAAAAACAATCACAGATTCCATGGGAATGCTAATTAACTAACATCTGGATCATCTGACTCATTCTTAATGTGGCAGAAAAGCACCCCTTCCCCAGCAAAGGCTTGAGAGAGGACCATTTTCTTGATAACATTATGAGGCAAGATAAAATTGTGTTACAAGCAAACAATGACAGTTTTATAGAAATGAATAAACAATGATGAAGCATGGCCTACTTTTAAACTAGGGTATTTTATGTGAGATTTGCAAGAAACTTTCATACACACACATATACACATGGCAGAGAAGGGTATCATTTTTCACAATAATATGTATAAGTGGAATAAAATAATGATTTTTGGTCCAGAAACATCTCATATTTTTTCCATTTTAATTAGTTTGATAGTTTTATACAATATATTGATCATCTTCAATCTCTTCCCCAACTTCTCTGAGACCCTGATCCTTTTGTATATACACAATTATGTGTCTTTTTTTCACACATCAAGTACTAGTCCTGGAATGTGACCAACATGGCCAATTTACCAGAGAAATCACTCTCAAAAAGAATGCCATTTCCCTGTCTCAAGAGCAATCAACTATCAATAGCTCCTTGACTAGGGAAGGATTTCATCCACATCCATCTCTATGCTGGAATTTAGACTGGCTTGAGTATGCACAGTACTAGTACATGTTGTCACCATGTGTTCCTATATACAACTGTTTAGCTGTATTTGTAAGCTAATGTTTCTGTATAGTATTCTAATACCTCTGAGTCTTAAATTCTTTCTGTTCCCTCTTTCTGAACCCCTGAGCCTTGGAAAAAGGTTTGAAATAAATGTTTCATTTAGGGCTGAACATTCCACATCTTTTTATTGCTTATATTTTGTACTTTGTTCTGTTGTGGATCTCTGTGTAATAATCAAGTTTACCCAGCTGTGAACCTTGAGAGCTACAATAATGACAAGCCTAGAAAGACATGCCCATTGGTACAAAACTGACAAAACATCATAGGAGTAACTAACCACTTTATAATTAACTTGTATTTCCACTACACAAGATGAAACCAATACCTGGCAACATTGTGTGATTAAGAACCTGTGAGTAGAAAGTCACAGAATTTAGGGGAATGCTATATTATTATCCTGTTAAATGTCTGTTGTACTAAACCAATCACTAATAAACAACTTTTTAAACCTATGGATTAATGCATCTCTCAGTGTTCATCAGAGAAGCTTCTATTTGCAATAGAGAGCAATTAACACAGAGACCAACAATTTCTCTTTCCTTGATTAAGGAGGTTTTTGTTTCTTAACTAAAACTTGGTACTTTTGTTTGTCTAATTGAATATGAACACTTATTTTAATAAAACTGGTTTAATATTTGGAGTGATGCAGCATATTAAAATTTATTTCTAAAATAATACTGTGGATAGCCTTTGGGGAATAGATCTGCACTATTAACTTGAATGCTTATTGACTTCAAATAGAGAGAGAGTTGATGTTCTGAGCATTAAGTGTTAATGAGCCCTGAAAGAAAGAAAAACACATTAATGCATATAACAAATATAAGAGAATAAAATGTGCAAATATTCAGAGAAATCTAAGACTTCCTTGTGGCATATATTTCAATATGCAAGAAATAAAGCATTAAGATATTAGCATTGTGTTTAAGTGGGAAATATAATTTTATTTACTTTATACTGTCCTGATTTAATTTTTTAAATTAGATGAAAAATTCGCACTCAATTGTATTCTTGTTCATCAAATTATTGTGGTTACAAAAGAGAATATTGATTAGAAATTTGAGTTTGTATATATGATTATTAAAATGTGCTTTTGAAACTATCTCCCAAACAAAAGCTATCTTTTAAAATAGAGGTATAATTTATTTTAAGCAATATATCCAAAATGTATTTTAGAAATATATCCAAAACACCCGGAAGCTAGGGCAATGACATAAAACTTATGCAGCTTTCTGAGTTTTACTTCTGTCTCCTTTTTCCCCCTGTAGTGCTGGTAGAGCCTTCCCACACATTCCTGGAGTGCAAAGCTGGGTCTGTCACTTTCAGATTCCATATGCATCTACGCAGTAAAAATCAGCAAGGATGAGACTTTATCATCTTCTGCACAAATTAGGAGAGGGAAATGCCAATAAGACTGGGCAATAGTCCAGGTCTCTTTAGAAGTTTCTTAAAAGTGGAAGAGAAATTTCAGTGTTTTTTGTTTGTTTGTTTGTTTTGTTTTGTTTTTTATCTCAATGTGGAAAGGAAAGATATAAGTTGAAACTAATTGGGATAACTTATCAACTTAAATTGAAAGTACTGGAATATTTGTAGGAATACGGAAGGAAGAAAAAATGACCTTTAATTTAAAAGACAAAAATTTACAAAGATTATAACCACAGAATGTTCTTGCATACAGTCTGTGTGAAGCACAGGTAACATGTGTTCCAGGACATCTGTGAACATGGTCTAACACAAATTCCATCAATTCAGCTAAAGCATGAGGGGATTTCTTGGCATTTTGTTCTTTTATGCAGTTTTGCAGCTCTGTTGTGCACATCGTAGATGACAATGTTGTGAAACAATATCTAAGGGTTGAGTATTCGGTAGGCTCCTCAGGCTCCGCTACCATATCACTATCTCAACTACATGTCCTCTTAAAAAAAAAAACCTAATAATAGCAATCTACCAAGTACAGTTAGTGCTGCTTGCATGCACATGGGTGTGGGATCATTCCCTAGTATGGTGACCTCACGTTCTTGATCATCAGGTAAAGGACAGAGGATGTGAGTAGACAAGACTTTAAAATAAAATAGCATTATTTCTATAGTTTGCTTCCCAAACTATATGTCCAGATAATATTCATACAATTACCAAATAAGAATTCAAATATAATACTATGAAATAAAAACTAGGCATGGAACAAGAGAAAACTCTAAACAAGATAATGTCAAGTTTACAGTGACAAAAGCAAATATTTTACTATTGAGCTAGTATAATAGTGAGAAAATGATTCCAACTTTTAACCTGTTATTCATGAACCAGGAACTCATAATTTTAGGGAAGACAGAATGATACATTTGTTGTTGATTCAGCTATACCCCAAATAACATTATTCAGCCAGCTCACATTGTGTATGTCTCACAACTGATAAGGTAAAGTTTGATTCCAGATACTATTTAACCCACATATCAGACTAGCCTCTTTCGGGTTTTTGGTAATAAATGATAAAATCACTAAAATACATATGCATGGGCCAATGCCACAATTTTTAACTGCAAAAGACCTCCCCTGTCAAAAACAATGTTACACAAACAACCAAAACACTTAATAAGGAATATGAAAGTTCACAGATGCTAATTTTGAGAAATGTATTTGGGGCAAGAAAGTGAATTTCTACTCATAATATTTACTCTTCATATACAAAAACCAAACATATAACATACTTATTATATGTTATGTATATATACAACTGAATAACCTGTGAATCACAAATAATCATCACACTAGATTATAGAGATTATATAAAAAATGTTGTAGCTCTCAGAAACTGTTGGAAAGGCATTTATATGACCAGAGCCAATATAATAAGCTAACTATTTGTGCTGATTTCTTGTAATGAACAATGTGAAAACAAGTATTTATGAAATTAAGATCTAGGGAAATAATATGGAATGTCTATATTTTCTGGGAAGAATATCACACCTAGATGAGCTGTTACAACTGATTTTACCACTTAGTTACAGGGTTCCTCAATATTTATTCTTTCCTAAACAGGCCAAATATGAGAGCTGAACTGAAATGAGTGGAAAAAAATACCATTTCTACATTCTTTGATTTTTGATGGTATCACTAATCTTGAAACCCTTGCAGAAAAGGAGGTATTGGTTTTATGTGCTGTTCTTTCATAAACAGAGACTGGTAAAGCTACTAATTAATTTGACCCTTCCCACAGTAGAAATCACCTAACACACACATGGAAGAATCAATGTAGGTTTCTGCTAAAGTTTTAGTATGACTAATTCTAGGTTCGGAAACCTAGTAGTTTACTCCGAGACAAACTCAAGCTAAAATATTATTATAACACTGATCTTCAATAGTTTCTCTGTTAACAGAATAATCATAGTGTGACCTGTTGTCTTTCTTGTATAGAGTCAGAGTAAAGTAATTCCTGATTAGAGAGGAAATCTTTCCTTTTATAATTTTCCCACATTAATGAACATAGACTCTCCTGGGAAAGGCTAGAAAAAGATAACCTGAATATTATTTTGTCAAAATAAAGCCCTCTGCTAAATAAATTCCCTTCACCAAAAATGTCCTAGAAGTGTAAACTGGCACACAGGAGGATATTAATTCTCAATTTCAATGATCCTAGTCAAATTTCTGTTCACCAGACTGAGAATTTTTCTATTTCTGAAAATGATATAATATTTTATAAGCTGTTTATGTATGTCAGCCCTGGGGATATCAGGATCAACTAAATACTGACAAAGGTGAGGGCAATTCTGTTGACTGCTTTAGCTATACTACCAATCCACAGTCTTCACCCAGATCACCTCTGTTGTTTTAATATTATCATTTCTCTTCACACTTGGGTATTCTAATATTTCTGCTTAATTCTGTAACCTAGTTTTTAATGTATTTTATTTATTCTTTGAAAATTTTATGCTTGTATGCAAAATATGTTTATCATATTCACCTACCACTGCTTCCCTCCAACTTCTCTTGATCTCTCAGACCTGTTTCCCTGATTTCATCTTCTGATCATATGAAGGTAGCCATAGCTGTTATATTAACTCTGCTTTGTTGGAAGGAAATTCTACTTCCATCTCTGATAAAAAGAAGAGTTCCCTGTGAGTGATAACACCCCAAGAAGGGTATATACCATTCATATTATTCCAAACTTTATATGTGACTAATATGTTATTTGTTAGCCACAGTGAACAACTATAAACAGTGTCTCTGAATAGTGAGCCAATCTCAATATATTCAACCTAACATCATATTTTCTTCTATTCTGATCAACATTCATTCAATACATTTCTATGCATAGCCCACATGTTACTGTGAATATGAATGTAAATTATATAAATGTAATTACTTGAGTGTGGGCTATATATTATCCATCTTCTGTCTGATACCCAGGACTGTGGCATAACCTGAGTCAGGTCACAGTTAACAAAACAAAGAAGATGATGGGTATATAGTGACTCTCAGAATCCCACTAGAGGTCAAGTTCTCAGGCAAAGAGATTTAAGTGATTCAGGGAAGAGCAGACTAGCATCCTTATGCCTGGGAGAAAAGGCTGTTCCCTCTCTAGCAAATGAGACTCAACAAAGTAAAAGCTGTCACATTTCTCTCATCAGTGTCAGCCATATGTCTCTAGTCGAATTTCTATAGCCCAGTGACTATCAATCAATGCTCCCTTTCTAATCTAAGAAGTACTAAAAGTTTGGTTTAAACTATACTTAGGCACTCTTCATCCATATAGGCTTTGGGCTGGGTTTTTAAAAAATATATATATAAAAAAATGTTTCTCTCAGAAAGGATACAGAAAGTTTCTAATCTATTATCCAAACCTTAATCTGGAAATTTAAAACCTGAGCTCATTTTGTTTCTTGGTATTTTCCAATGTAACCAATTAACACTGTTTATTTTAATTAAAGTATTTTATGGTAGCAAATACTTGTAATAATAAATTTATATGATAAAACTCTATTTTGCTTCTGCATACTGTAGTTTATCAGTAGTCTCCATTTTGCCTCTCATAATAACTTTAATGATTTTATTAGAACAGAAAGTATACTATAGATTATCATCTTTAGTGTATCATTTATCTAGAACCAAATCTCTTATGGATAACTGAATCAATAAAGGCCTGATGATGGAAACAGAATTTCTCTGAATATTACAGAATAAGGTATTTACTGTAGAATAAGGCCTGCCACAATTATTGGAGAAGTTGCAGAAGTAAACCATAAAGAATAATTGGAGTATTAGGAAAAGAATCTTTTTTTAAACACAGAACAGAGTGGGCAAATTTAGAGTCTTTTACATTGGACACTAGTTATACACAGCCACCTGGATAGAAATAGAAGGTTGGAGTTGGGATATTGAAATGAGAAAATCTAAATTCTGTATTTATTTGTGAGTCAAGAGTCCAGTTATATGGAAATAGCCTTTATTAAGGTCTTGATATTTATAAAGGATTTAGAGATATATCTGCAACTATGTCTCACCATGAGTTATCAGAAACATCTTCACTCTAAAATGGTTCAGCTGTATTTCTGCCTTCCAAATCTCACATTTTATATTTTGGCAAAACTTTACATGGAACCACAAGGGAAGAACATGGAAAATATTCTTTCAACTTAGCCAATTTAACATACTATAAAAATACCACAGCATGTTTTTCATATTTAAATTCTATTAAATTTAAATCATGTGCTATTGTTATTTAATCATAGGCCTGCTGCTTTTTAAATTGTATGCCAACACTGACTAAATAAGAATGGTATTGATTATATATAAATTGGTTTTAAGCCAAAAAAATTTACTCTGAATAGAATTAAGGACAGGGATCATTGAAACAATATTTGTGAGAAATTTATAGATGGGGTGTTATATATAAAAATAGAAATAAAAAATAAATAATAAAATAAAGTCATTTTTCAATCCCTCACTGGAGATTCTATCCTGAAAAAAAAATAAGAATTATTTTGTTCAATCCTGCATAATTTTGCTTAAAGTTCTAACTCTTTGAGAATAAAACTTTGTCTAGCCAACTTTAGGGTGAATGCTCATGGGTGGTCCTACTAAGAAAATACAATTTGGTGGAATAGTTTGTCATAGCCTCTGGGAAACACTTCATCTTCCAGAGTAAAAAGGTAATATGTCTGCGTTGGAAGACAGCATTTATATAGTTTATTTCCACTGCTGAAGGGATAACTAGTCATAAGGAAATTAGAATAGATTCTGGGAAGAAATACTCATAAACTAACCAGAGACTTATAGCTGGTGTTCATGATTAACAAAGATTATAAGACTCTTTAAGGACCAGTCAAAAATAATGTCCCTCTCCTAGCATCATGTACCCACAGGAACAGAAACAAACATCAGCAGGCTTTCAGTAAGCTTTTACCAATTATTGGTTTTTGACACAGGCTCTTCAATTATATCATACAGACAGTGAAAGAATGGACAAAGACTGCTTAGGTATTACCTTTGTTCTACTGTGAAAGTCAGCTCTAGTCTAGACACAAATTATTAATCAATTTTCACATATAATTTGAGTTGCATTAGATTATTGTAAAGAGAGCAGTACTTTAGACTATGGCCGAGCTAGATTTGAATTTTTTTATTTTGTTTCGTGTTGTGCTGTTGTTTCCTTGGCACAGATTTATGAACATTATAAATTTACTCATCATTTTATATGTCAGTGAAATCAACTGAATCTTTTATGGAATCAGGGGAGAAATTGTATTTTTAAAAGATAAAAGTGGCCAAAAGAATGGCTCAGTGGATAAAGTACCTGCCATGCTAATATAGGAGTTCGGTTCAGATCCCCAGAATTAATGAAAAGTTAGACATGGTAACACATATCTGTAATTTCATCCGTCCTCCAGTGAGAAGAGAGGTAGAAACAGGAGAATTCCCAGAAACTTGGGGACTAGACATCTCAGTTTATTCAGAATTAAATATTAAGTATAAGGTAGAAGCCAAGGACTTTGTTTCAAACAAGGTAGAAATTATGGATGGATATTAAAGCTGTCCTCTAACCTCCAAATATACAATTTGTGTATAGTCATTCTCTATCTGTCTGTCTGTCTGTCTCTCTCTCTCTTTTTTTCTCTCTCTCTTATACACACATACATGCAACACATCATGTCACATACTCACATAATATACACATAAAAATTATTTTAAAAGCTAACTAACAGTACTATGTACCACATAGGTAACATGCTATACATGCTTGCACCTTCTATATTTGCCTTTACACTTTTCATTTCCAGAAAGAAAACAAAATACTCTAGTATTTGAACCTAATCTATTCTTTACCCTAAAGACACTATTTATGCAGAATCCTTTTCTTTCACATTTCTAGACAACATAAAATTGTCAATGAATGTATAATCTCAGACATTTAATTGTTTTCAATTATTATTTTATACTTCAAGTCTTCATTATTTACATAACAATCTTACATGTCAATTAACAAAATTTTCAAAATAGTGCCTCGGGAATTGTCAATTCAAAGATTAGAAGGATTCACTAGTGAGTTGGATGCAGGATTTATTGCCCAATCAAGTACAGTGAAGTACAGCACACTGAAACTTAAGAGAACAAATGGAAAGTCAGGAGGTTGTGGCCCATATCTTTAATACCAGCACTCAGGAGGTAGAGGCATGTGAATATTTGTAAGTTCAAGGCCAGGCTGGTCTACAAAACTAGTTTCAGAACTACCAGAGCTACAAAGAAATGCTGTTTCAAAAAGGTAAGGGGTGTAGAGGAAGAGGAAAAGAGAGATAAAGAAAAAGAATGAGAGCAGAAATGGGGTGGTTATTGATCCAAACTACAATAAGGGTAGCAGTGTAAGGATTTCTTAAGAAAAGTTTAAGCTGGAACTGAGCCTTGGAAAAATATGATGAAATTAGCCAAATAGATTTTTTTTTAAAAAAAAAAAATCAAGAAATGGTGAATAAGGTTTTAAAAAGGAGGATGAGAAAGAAAAAACAAAAGAAACCCTGAAGTTAAGAAATATATAAAACAGAGGGATGGATGTCTCTCTAAACAGTGTGACCCTGTGTTATCCAAGGCTGAGTGGAAGTCAGGCAGCTTCAGACAGCGAGGATCCCATGACTTGAACAGAGCAAGAAATCCTGCAGACTCCATGCCCAGAGCAGACAGGAGACATACAACCCCTGTAGCAACAACAGATTAAAATTTCACTAAGACCTGACTAGAGTGAACCAAGGAAGCAATGGGCAGGTGCCAGTTCAAGAATACATACAACAATATAAAGAACAACAAGGCACAACCAGAAGAAGCTGATGTCTCTACAACACATCAGAGCCATTAAGGGGAAACAGAAGGAAGCAATACAAACACTCTTATGAAGATTATAGAAGCCTTAAAAGAGGATATGAAAAAGTCTCTTAAAGAAATGGAAGAAGAAACAAATAAAAAACTGGAAGATATGAACAAATCATTGAAAGAAAACAAAGAAAGAGAAATCCAACAAATGAAAGAATCATTCCAGAACCTAAAAATTGCAATAGAAACAATTAAAAAGGCACAAAATGAACCAAAGGATGAAATAGAGAATCTGAAAAAACAATCTGGAATTACAGATACAAGCCTAAACAACAGAATCCAAGAGGTGGAAGAGAAAAATCTTTGGAGTGAAAGAGGCAATAGTAGAAATAGATAAAACACTCAAAGAAAACACCAAAACCAAAATAGTCATAACACAAACTTTTAGGAAATTTGAGATAACATGAAAAGACCAAACCTGAGATTAATAGGAATAGAAGAAGAAGATGAATACCAGCTCAAAGGCACAGATAATGTATTCAATAGAATCATACAAGAAAACTTTCCCAATCTGAAGAAAAAAATGACTATAAAGATAAAAGAAGCTTATCAAATAACAAACAGAACAAGTTTGCTTGCCATATAATAATTAATCCACAAAACATACAGAGCAAAGTAAAAATATTAAGAGCTATAAAGGAAAAGGGCCAAATTACCTATACCTATAAAGACAGACCCATCAGAATAACTCCAGACTATTCAATAGAAACAATGACAGTGAGAAGATGCTGGACAGAAGCTATACAAACACTAAAAAAAGCATGGCTGCCAACCCAGACTATTATACCAAGCAAAAATATTAATGACCATAGGTGGAGTAAGCTAGATATTTCACAACAAAGAAAAGTTGAAACAATACCTAGCCACAAATCCAATTCTACAGAAAGTACTTGAGGGAAAACTCCAACCTAATGAATCCAGATAAACCCATGAAACCATAAACAATCAATAATCCCACAGAAGAAAAACCCTGAGAAATACACACAAACTATCACCAAAATAACAGGAAGTAACAATCAGTAGTCATTAATATTCTTTAACATCAATGGACTTAACTCACCTATAAAAAACACACCCTAAAAATGGATGCAAAAACAAAATCCATCCTTTCTGCTGCATATAAGAAACACAACTCAACACCAAAGACAAACACAAGTTCAGAGGAAAGGAATGGGAAAACACTTTTCTTTTTTTTTTTTTTCTTTATTTATTTTGGATTTATCAAGAAAAACAGTAAATTGAATTTAAAATGATGATAAGTTAACAATAACTATAAAGAAAATAAAAATCATATGCATGACTTATCAAGGGTAATAATGCAAATAATTTGCTACACATAAAATTACTATGTGTTCAGCTTTCCCTCTGAATTTTTTTTCTATCCCTGTATATCCTTATTCAAGGTCCCTTTCCCCTCCCACCACATCAGGTCATTTTTTTCTTCTCCACAATTCCCTATTTCCTTCCTGGGCAGGCAGCAGACAGTCCCATGGTCCCACTGATTCAATAATGCTTAGTTCAGTCTCCACTCCTGGCAAATCCAGTTTTGTCCCCCTTCCCTCAAGACTGAGTCAGGTGTTCCTCTAGGTGGAGTAGGATCTGAAGGGTCAGTCCACAGTGTTTCTGATCCCAAGTTGTTCAGTGGTTGTGGTTTGCAGCTTGGGCATGCTTTGCTTTTTTCTTGTTTGTTTGTTTAAAGACCACTAATAGTGATACATCCCTTGCTAATCTTTCTGAGTTTGTGATACCTCACTCAGGAGGATATTCTCCAAATCCATCCATTTGCCTGCAAATTTTAGGATATCATCTTTTCTTAATGCTGAGTAGTATTCCATTGTGTAGATGTACCACAGTTTGTTAATCCATTCTTCAGTTGAGGGATATCTAGGTTGTTTCCAGGTTCTTGCTATTACAAGTAATGCTGCTATGAACATAGTTGAGTTAATACTTTTGGAGTGTGAATGTGCATCTTTAGGGTATACACCCAGAAGTGGTATTGCTGGGTCCTTGGGGAGATTGATTCTCAATTTTCTGAGAAACCGCCATGTTGCATTCCAAAGTGGCTGAACAAGCTTACACTCCCACCAATGGAGTAGTGTTTGCTTTGATCCACATCCTCTCCAACATAGACTGTCAACACCCACGAAATTACAAACAATCAATAATTCCACAGAAGAATACTCCAGAGAACGGAAATACAAACAAGTTACCACCAGAATTGGCAAGAAATATCAATCAATGGTCTCTAATTTCCCTTAATATCAATGGACTCAACTCTCCTATAAAATGTCACACACTAACAAGATGGATACAACAGCAGAAGTCATCCTTCTGTTGCCTACAAGAAACACACCTCAACCACAAGGACAAACACAGGCTTAGAATAAAGGGTTGGGAAATGATTTTCCAGTCAAATGGTCCTAAGAAACAAGTGGGGGTTGCAATCTTAGTACCTAACAAAGTAGACTTTAAGCTAAAGCAATTAAAAGGGACCAAGATGGTCACTACATATTCATCACAGGAAAAATTGGTCAAGAGGAGATTTCAATCTTGAATATTTATGCCCCTAATATAAGGGCACCTGCTTATGTAAAAGAAACACTGCTAAAGCTCAAATCCCATATCAATTCCTACACCCTGACAGTGGGTGACTTCAATACCCCACTTTCAACCCTGGATAGATCAACCAGACAGAGCCTCAACAGAGAAATAAGGAGTCTAAAAGAGGTTATGATGCAAATGGATTTAATAGATATCTACAGAAGCTTCCACCCAAACACAAAGGAATATACATATTTCTCAGCTCCTCATGGAACTTTCTCCAAAATTGACCACATAATTGGTCATAAAGCAAATATCAACAGATACAAAAAATTGGAAATAATCTCTTGTAACATATCGGACCACCAGGGCCTAAAGTTAGAGTTCAACAACTTCAAAACCCAAAGAAAGCATACCAACTCATGGAAACTAAACATCACTCAGCTGAACCATCTCTGGGTCAAGGAAGAAATTAAGAAAAAAATCAAAGTATTCCTAGAGTTTAATGAAAATGAATCCACACGTATCCAAACTTGTGGGACACAATGAAAGCAGTCTTAAGAGAAAAAAATCATAGCACTAAATGCCTATATGAAAAACCTAGTGAAATCCCACACTAGAGACCTAACAGCGCAGCTGAAAGCCTTAGAACAATTAGAAACAAACTCACCTAGAAGGAGTAGAGGGCAGGAAATAATCAAACTTAGAGCTGAAATCAATACAAGGGAAAACACTTTTCAATCAAATGGCCCCAAGAAACAAGCTTGTGTTGCTATACTAATAGTCAACAAAGTAGACTGTTGTAGCAAGTTTCCGGGCCCGTTTGGGCCCAGAGATTCAGACCCTGACCCATGCCGGCTTTTGTCCCCCAAAGAAATGAATCAGACACTTATATGCTTTATACTGTTTGGCCCATGTCTTAAGTGCATTGCTAGCTAGCTAGCTAGCTCTTTCATATTAATTCAACCCATTTCCATTAATCTGTCTGCCATGTGGCCCGCAGCTCACCTGTATCTCTAACATGTCTGTCTTCTTCGGGGGTCAAATGGAGACTGAGTAACTCTGCCCTTCTCCTACCTGCCTGTCCTCTGATTCTCCACCCACTTCTATGGTGCTCCACATAGGCCAAACCAGTCCTTTATTTACAGCATACAGAAAGCATTTCCACCACAGTAGACTTCAAACTAAAATGAATCAAACAGACCAGGATGGACATTATTTATACATCTCAGGAAAAAAATCAATGAAGATGAGATCTCAATCCTGAATATTTATGCCCTAATATAAGGGCACCTTCATATGTAAAAGAAACACTACTATAGCTTAAACTCCACATCAAATATCACACTCTAATAGTAGGAGACCTCAATACTCCACTTTCACCCTTGGATAGATCAATCAGACAAAGTATCAACAATGAAATAAGGGGTCTAAAAGAGGTTATGATGGAAATGAACTTAATAGATATTTACAGAAGCTTTCATCTGAACACAGAGGAATATATGTATTTCCCAGCACCCCATGGAACATTCTCTAAAATTGACCACATACTAGGTCAGAAGGCAAATATCAATAGTTACAAAAAATGGGAATAATCACTTGTATCATATCTGACTACCATGGCCTAAAGTTAAAATTTCACAACAACAAAAATCACAGAAAGCTTACAAACTCATGGAAACTAAGCATCTCTACATTGAACCACTTCTGAAGTAGGGAAGAAATTAGCAAAGAAATGAAAGACTTTCTAGAATTTAATGAAAATGAATAATTTACAACATACCCAAACTTGTGGGAAACAATAAAAACAGTCTTAAGAGCAAAATTCATAGCACCAGATGCCTATAAAAAAAACAAGAGAAAGCTCACACAAGGGACCTAAAAATTCAGCTGAAGGCTTTAGAATAATTAGAAGCAAACTCACTTAGAAGGAGTAGACAACAGGAAATAATCAAACTTAGGGCTGAAATTAGTACAATAGAAACAAAGAAAACAAGACAAAAAAAATCAATGAATCAAAGAGTTGTTTTTTGAGATAGTTAACAAGACAAACAAAGCCTTATCCAAACTAACAAAGAGATAGAGAGATAGATAGATAGAGAGAGAGAGAGAGAGAGAGAGAGAGAGAGAGAGAGAGAGAGAATACTCAAATTAACAGAATCAGAAATGAAAAGGAGGATATAAGAAAGACCCCCAGGAAATTCAGAGAATTATCAGGTCATACTTTTAAAATATATACTCTACTAAAATAGAAAACCCAAAAGAAATGGGCACCTTTCAGGGAAAATACCAATTACCAAAATTAAATCAAGAACAGATTAAAGAACTAAATTAAGACTGTTATTAAAAGTCTCCCAAATAAAAAAGCCCAAGTCCAGATGGTTTTACTGTACAATTCTACCAGACACTCAAAGAAGAACTGATACCAATACTCAACAAAATTTTTGGTACAGTGGAAACTGAAAAAATTCTACCAAGCTCTTTTTATGAGGCTACAATTATCCAGATACCCAAGCCACTCAAAGATGCAACAAAGAATATTACAGTCCAATCTCCCTCATGAACATTGATGTGAGAGTACTTTACACAATTCTGGCAAACCAAATGCAATAAGATATAAAAAAGTTGTCCATCACAATCAAGTAGGCTTCATCCCAGAAATGTAGGAATGGTTCAACATATGAAAAACTATAAATGTCATCTGTCATATAAACATATTAAAGGAAAAAATTCACATGATCATCTCCTTAGATGCTGAGAAAGCCTTTGACAAAGTCCAACATTCCTTTATGATAAAAGTCCTGGAGAGAAAAAAAAAAAAGTCCTGGAGAGATCAGGAATACAGGGAAAATTCCTAAGTATAATAAAGGTGATTTACAAGAAGCCAACAGCCAACATCAAAGTAAAAGGAGAGGAAATCAAGGCAATGGCACTAAAAAACAGGAACTAAAAATGTCTGTCCCTTTTCCCTTATCTATTCAACATAGTTCTCAAAGTTTTAGCCAAACCAATAAGAGAATGAAAGGAGATTAAGGGGATACACATTGGAAAAGAAGAAGTGCAACTATCTCTATTTGTAGATGATATTATTGTATATCTAAATAACCCACAAAATTCTACCAGGTAACATCTACAGCTGATAAACTCCTTTAGCAATATAGCAGGATACAAGATTAACTAAAAAAAATATAGTAGCCCTTCTATACACCAAAGTTAGAAGAGCTGAAAAAGAAATAAGGGAAACATTACCCTTTATAATAGCTGCAAATAGCATTAAATACCTTGGTGTAACTATAACAAAAGAAGTAACAGACCTATTTGACAAAAATTTTAAATCACTGAAGAAAGAAATTGAAGAGGATATCAGAAAATGGAAAGACCTCTCATGCTCCTGGATAGGTAGCATCAACGTAGTAAAAACGGCAATCCTACCAAAAGCAATCTACAGATTCAAGGCAATTCCTATCAAAATCCCAACACAATTTTTACAGACCTTCAAATAACAATACTCAACTTCATTTGGAATAACAGGAAAGCCAGGATTGCCAAAACAATTTTGTTCAAAAAAAGAACTTCAGGAGGTATCACGTTATACTATAGAGTCACAGTAATAAAAACAGCCTGGTACTGGCATAACAGACTTGTGGCTCAATGGAGTAGAATTGAAGACCCAGACATTATTAACCTACACACCTATAAATAACTGATTTTCGACAAAGAGGTAAAAAATATTCAATGGAAAAAGATAGTATCTTCAACAAATTGTGTTGGCATACCTGCATGGCAGTATGTTAAAAATGCAAATGGATCCAAGCCTATCACCCTGCACAAAACTCAAATCAAAGTGGATCAATGACTTCATCATAAAACCATCTACACTAAACTTGACAGAAAAGAAAGTGAGAAATACCATTCAATGCATTGGCACATGTGACTACTTCTTAAATATAACACCAGTAGCACAGACACTAAGAGCAATATTCAATATGTGAAATCACCTGATGGTGAGAAGTTTCTGTAAGGCAAAGAACATAGTCATTAAAACAAAACAACAGCTTACAGAATGGGAAAAACTTTCACCAACCCTACAAGTGACAGAGGAATGATGTCTAAAATGTATATAGAACTTAAGAAACTAGAGTCCAAAACCCTGATTAGCATAATTAAAAAATGGGGTTCAGAAGAAAAAAGGGAATTCTCAGAAGAATTACAAATGGCTGAAAGACACTTGAAGAAACGTTCAACATCTTTAGCCATCAGAGAAATGTATATCAAAACAACTTTGAGATACCACCTTACTCAAAAAAAAATGGCTAAGATCAAAAACACAAATGACAGCTATTGTTGGTAGGTGTGTAAACTTGTTCAGCCACTCTGGAATACAGTGAGGAGGTTTCTCAGAAAAGTTGGAATCACTCTCCCCAAGGATATAGCAATACCACTATTAGGCATATACCTTAAAGACACACATTCACACCCCAAATTCATTAGCTCAACTATGTTAATAGCAGCATTATTCACAATAGCAAGAACCTGCAAACAACCTAGATGTCCCTCAACTAAGGAATGGATTAACAAACTCTGCTACATCTACATAACAAAGTACTACTCAATAGTAAGAAAAAATGGTATACTAAAATTTGCAGGCAAATGGATGAATTTGGAGAATATCCTCCTGAACGATGTCTCACATACCCAGAAGGATAAGCAGGGGATGTAATCACTCATTAGTGCATTTTAAGCAAAAATATTCTGTTTTTCATTGAAAGATGATGGGTGAATAAGGTGATTTAGAAAACACACACATACACACACACACACACACACACACACACACACACACACACAAAATAAAACAAAACTTCTGGTTTGACTATAAGAGTGTTTAGCAGAAATTTGTAGTGGCCATAGTGCATCCATGGGCATTAGCTGTGACCTACCATGCTTTCTTTATCTGTAATGAACCTAACCTGGCTTGAGAAGCTTTAGATTTTATTTTCTATGTTTCATGTATTTTAGAGAAAAGAGATGTTTTATTACTGTATGGCTTTTTTATCTATACTGAATGTTTTGTTCTTTTACATAATGTTTGATATTGATTTTCAAGAAGCAAAAACAGAAAATGAAGTAACAATAGCTGTAAAAAAAGAAACATGTAAATAATTTATGGAGTGGAGAATAGACAAAGAGCAATAGTAAGAAATGTTATTATAGAAACCAAATGAGGCATAAGAAGCCTGCTACAAAATCAAAGCCTAAGGCTTTACCTTAAACCTGGTAGAGAAGCAAAGACTAATTCAAATAGAAAAAAGTATGTCAAATATCAACAACAATAAGAATAACCACAGCAATGTCAGTCATAGCACACACTGACAAGTTATATGCAAGGCATTCAGGCAAATACATTGATTATTCATTTAGTCCTAGAATGAAGCTCCAAGTAATTACAATCTCAATTACTAAAGTGGGAATTGAAGCTTAAAAAAGGTTAAACAACTTCCCACACATTTAGCTAGCAATAGATGAAACTGGTTATAAATCCAAGATTATATCATTCAAAAAACCCACACAGTTTAACCACATGTCCAGATTCATGTTTTTGAAAAATCACTTTGGCAACAATATGAAGAATTTATTGAGAGGGCCAGAGAAATACAGCATTTAGAATACTATGGCACAAATACAGAGTTGAAAGCCTGAGAACCTACATCTAGACAAGGAGAAAGGGATAGTTCTTAGAAATGTAAAGGAGTTCTAACCACCAAGACTTGGTAACTGGCTCAGTGAGAGTGATAAGCAGAAAAAATGTGGGTTGTTAGTGGTGTCTTCACCATAGATTGTTTGAGAGGGGGAAACCTGAGTGATGATGAAATCATTTGGAGGAATTTTGATTCTAATAGAAATATCATCTGAAACTTGTTATGGAGAGAGATTTGGCAGGACTCAGAATGAGGTTATGGATATAGCTAATGTGCTAGGAAGCATTAACAAATAATTCAGCCAGTGAGAATTTATGAAGCAAATGAGACTGTGAGATTAAGATTTAAAGCTGGGAACATCAGTGCTGGGGTGTGCTTTGAATATTAAATGGGTATTGAATGACATAAAAGGAGAAGGACATTTTATACAAGCATGAATATAACCAGAATAGTTTTAAGAACAAATGTGGAAATGTAACTTATTAGTATAATTCTGGAAAATGACAGAAGTCACAGAGAGTAACTATATAGTAGTTGCCTAGAAACATAATATTTGATTTTATATATTCTTTATACATTTCTATACTTAACTTTTAAAGGATAGTCCTAGTATTAAATTACACATAAAAATTAAAATTCCCATAAAACTTAGTTAGGATATACTTGGACATATTGAAAAATAAAAAACAAACACTGTCAGTTACTAAGAACATTAAGAGAGCAAAAATCCTCCTGTTTTTAATCTGAATAAATAACGAGAGACAAGAAGAGAGATGGGAGATATTAGAAAGACTAAGGTTTGTCTTGAAATTGGGAAAATACTGCAATATGTTCATGTTTCTGAGAAATAAAATGTCTTGAAGCATGAAAAGCAAAGCTGTGTGTATTTGTTAGCCCAGGAAGAACAACAGCATTAATAAAAGTAATTTTTCATGAGATTCTGCGCTTGAAAATAAAATTATAGGCAAGGGTTAAAAGGGGATTTGTCATGAATAAGGAGGAATTTAAATGAGAACATTATACAAAAGCTTCCTTTAATTACATGATCCTCTTTTACATAATACAAATGTTGGGCATGCAAAAAGACTCTACAAGTCACAGGAGGACAATTACCTGTTATTATTCTCAGACTTGGCCCCTTTGAAAAAATACTATATTCAGACAAAAAAGAATATCAGAATACAAAGAGGAAGGCAACATGGCAGATAAAGCTTGAGGTCTACTTGGTAATCTTCACATTCTCTATGAAGTATGAGATAAACCCCTTTTATTGGGCATTAGAAAAATACAAAGAACAACTATGATAAAGCTAGAATGATCATATATCCCAGCTTGCTCTTAGTACTCAAAGACCTTGACCTGGAAGACATTCTTTTTTTTTTTTTTTTTACACTGATCAGCCTAGGGCCCAGGCATATAACTTGCTAATTCTTCACCCTTAAACTAACCCACTTTTCTTATCTTGTTCAACCATGTGGCTTGATACCTTTTCTCAGAGCAGCATTTCAGCTTCTTTCCTGAGTCTGCTGCCATCCTCCTCGTTATGTCCTTGTTGAGGGTTTTCCAATAAAAAACACTGATTGGAAAACTCACGTTAAGCAAGTCAATACACTACAATCCTGAATGTCATGTAATTATTTAAGGTTACATAGGAAAATGAAGGAATAAATGGAACCTAACCAAGTTTGAAAACCAAAAACTTATGATTTAAAACTATATAACCCTATAATTTAGCACAATTCTATGCTAGGTATATTTCAGTTTCTCAAACATGGGGAAATGGCAGAAAGAAAGAATACTTTTAGGCACTGAGTTTGTGAGGAAATGTCCATTACAATTTATTATGAAAATGAAAATTATTAAAACCATAGTGAGATATGACCTCATATTTGTTAAAATTGCCTTTATTAAAAAGATAAGAGAGAGCTGTTGGTAAGAACTTTGAGAAAGGGAAACTTGGACACTAGTGGTAGGAATGTTGGTTAGTACATGATCTCACTTCTGGGTATCTCTAAAGGAACAAAAATCAACATGGCAAAAAGACATCTACACTTACATGTTCATTGAAATATAGTTCACAATGTCCAAGACAAAAAAATCAATCTAAGTACTCAGAATGAATAAAAATAGATAAAGAAAATGTGGCAAGTACAGAGATATGCTATCATTTGTGACAACATAGTTATATGTGGAGATCATCATGTTTAAGTCAAACAAACCAAACATGCAAAGAAAAATAGTGCATGTTTTCACTCACTCATGAAATCTAAAATGGCTGAGCTCATAAAGTACATAATAGAATAACAGTTACTCAGGCTGGATGGTCATTGATGATTATCAGTTTACTGGATTAAGAAACACTGATGGACTTAGTAAACATGTGTGTGTCAGTAATAGTTACCCCAGAGGTGACTAAATCAGAAAGACTGTGACCCAGTGAACTTTTTAGTCCTTCACTAAACTCATAATATGATAGCATTATTGAAAAGCAGTGAGATCTTGAAGTAGGGGTAGGATAGGTCATTCAGAGACATATCTCTTGAGGTTTCACATTGTCTTAGCTTGTTCTTGTATTCTATTCTCTCTGCTCTTTGTCCGCAATTAAGTGAAGAAAGACCTCCGACACATATGTCCATTTACGTGTTCTGCCCCAAAACATAGGGCAAGCAGTTGTTAAGCAAAACTTTTGAAATTAAGGGTCAAAATAAGTCCCTTTCCCCTTAACTGGTTATGCCAGCCATGTTTGTCAAAGCAATCAGAGGTAACTAACATAGGGAAGGAAAAGGAATTTTAGGGATTGTTGATTCAAAACCATTAACTTTTTACTGAGATAAGACCCTGCTCTGGTTGCTTTTTCTTCTACTAGTTGAAGATTCTTAGGGAAATTCTGACTTCTTTAAGGTACATAGTTTCAATATCCTGATACACTGAGAAGCAAGAGTCTCTTTAGAGTATCTTTATTTCTTATAAACCTGTTACAACCTCCTGCTTTCTATTAGACAACCTCAATCTTAAAAAAATATATATTTTATTTAAACTGTTTTTTCCATATCTACCACTGCTCCCCTTCTTCCCTCCTCCCAGTTCCTCCCAGTTCTCCCTCAGCCTCTCCCCACCCCATCCCTCATCCATTCCCCCAAGGAGAGCAAGGAGTCTCAAGGTGAGTCAGTTCAGTCTGGCATATCCAGTTGAGGTACGTCCCAGTCCCTCATCCCAGTACTAAGGATGAGTAAGGTGTTCCTCTGTGGGGAATTGGCTCCAAGATGTCAAGTTCATACACCAGCGACATACACTGATCCTACTGCAAGAGGCTCCACAAACTGCCGACACCATTTGATAGTCATCTACCTTTGGAGAGTTTAGCTTCTTTCCATAAAGGTTCCTCAGAGATTGTTTCTGAGTCAGTGAGCTCCCAATAAGCTCCAGTCAGCCATCTCTGTGGGTCTCTTCCTCATGATCTCAATCCCTTTGCTCATATATTCACCTCTCTCCAGCTAGATTGGCATCTTGACCTGGTGCTTAGCTATAGATCTCTGCTTCTGCCTCTAACCATTGCTACATGAAGATTCTATAATGACACTTAGGGCGGTTACTTATTTGATTATAGGAGAATTCCTATTTAGGTACACTCTCCACTATTGCTTGGAGCCCTAGCCTGGGGTATCTTGTGGGTTCTTAGAGGTTTCTTGAGCACTGAGTTTCTTTCTAACCCTACAGTAGCTCACTCTATCAAATATTTAATTTTTTTTTATTTTTTTATTTTATATTTATCAAGAAAAACAGTAAATTGAATCTAAAATGCTGATAAGTTAACAATAACTATAAAGAAAATAAAAATCATAAGCATGACTAATCAAGAGTGATAATGCAAATAATTTGCTACACATAAAATTACTTTGTGTTCAGCTTTCAATCTGAATTTTTTTTCTATCCCTGTATATCCTTATTCAAAGTTCCTTCCCCCACCCACCACATCAGGTCATTTTTTCTTCTCCACAACTCTCCATTCCCTTCCTGGGCAGGCAGCAGACAGTCCTACGGTCCCACTGACCCAATAATGCTTAGTTCAGTCTCCACTCCTGGCAAATTCAGTTTTGTCCCCCCTCCCTCAAGAGTGAGTCAGGTGTTCCTATAGATGGAGTAGGATGCAAAGGGTCAGTCCAGGGTGTTTCTGATCCCAAGCTGTTCAGTGGTTGTGGTTTGCAGCTTTGGCTTTTTTTCTTGTCAGTTTGTTTAGAGAATACTAATGAGTGAGTACATCCCCTGCTTATCTTTCTGAGTTTGTGATACCTCGCTCAAGAGGATATTCTCCAAATCCACCCATTTGCCTGTGAATTTTAGGATATCATTTTTTCTTGCTGAGTAGTATTCCATTGTGTAGATGTACCACAGTTTGTTAATCCATTCTTCAGTTGAGGGACATCTAGGTTATTTCCAGGTTCTTGCTATTACAAATAATGCTGCTGTGAACATAGTTGAGCTAATACCTTTGGAGTGTGACTGTGCCTCTTTAGGGTATACACCCAGAAGTGGTATTGCTGAGTTCTTGGGGAGATTGATTCTCAATTTTCTGAGAATCCACCATATTGCATTCCTAAGTGGCTGAACAATCCTACACTCCCACCAACAATGGAGTAGTGTTCCCCTTGATCCGCATCCTCTCCAGCATAGGCTATAATCTGTGCCTTTTATTTTAGCCAATCTAAATCTAACAGGTGTTAGGTGGTATCTCAAAGTTGTTTTTATTTGCATTTCTCTGATGGTTAAAGATGAAGAGCACTTTTTCAGGTGCCTTTCAGCCATTCATAATTCCTCTGCTGAGAATTCCCTTTTTAGATCTGAACCCCATTTTTTGATTGGGTTTTTCAAGGTTTTGGGCTCTAGATTCTTGAGCTCTTTATATATCTTAGAGATCAGTCCTCTATCACTTGTAGGGTTGGTGAAAATCTTTTCCCATTCTGTAGGCTGGCGTTTTGTCTTATTGACAGTGTCCTTGGCTTTACAGAAGCTTATTAGCTTCAGGAGATACCACTTATTGATTGTTGGTCTTAGTGCCTGTGCCACTGGTGTTATATTTAGGAAGTGGTCGCTTGTGCCAAATCGTAGAAGTGTATTTCCCACTTTCTTTTGTATCAAGTTCAAAGTGGCTGGGTTTATGTTGAGGTCTTTGATGGACTTGGTTTGAGTTTTGTGCAGGGTGACAGGCTCAGATCTATTTGCATTTTTCTACACACTTCTATCCAGCTATGTCAACACCATTTGTTAGTTATACTAACTTTTTTCCATTGAATGTTTTGGGCCTCTTTGTCAAAGATCAGGTGTTCATAGGTTTTTGGGTTAATGTCTGAATCCTCAATTCTATTCCATTGGTCCACAAGTCTGTTTTTATGCCAGTACCAGGCTGTTTTTATTACTGTAGCTCTATAGTATAACTTGAAGTCAGGGATGGTGATACCTCCTGAGGTTCTTTTGTT
>PVIH01022407.1:0-27240 GCA_004025045.1 Sigmodon hispidus | reverse complement strand
TAGGTGAAGAACCTTCCCTGCAGTAGCACCATTTAAGAGGGGGCTCTGGGTTATCTTGAGCAGGTGTTGCCTCAAGATCCTTTTCTAAAACCTCCAAGCGAGCCTCATAATCTTGTAACCTAGTGGTAATGGTCTTTTCCAGTGTTTTATAGTCTTCTATAAATGATCTCTCCAACAATTTCATAGAATGGGAAATCCTGTCTCCACATCTATCCGTTCTACTATCTTCTGTTCAAATTTCCTGGAGTTTCCATCCATTATCCTAAAATTTTCATCCATTTCTTTAAATTTTTCATCCAATTTTCTAAAATTTTCAGCAATATGAGCTCTAAATTCCTCTGTGATCAAAGTAGACCTCTCTTCTATGGAAACAATGAGTTTCTGGAGTGTCTTAATACGTTCATCCATGCCAGACATCTTAGCGTCATACTTTCTATGTTGAGATGCCTTACAATAACTAAGTATGAAGTACATTATCACACAAAAAAGCAAAAGGACTCCTGGGTGGAGATAACCTCCAAATACGTAATCCTGAAAATAATCCTCTATCACCATTGTGACAAAGTGAGAAAAATTCTGAACATTTATCTGGTAAGACATTGTAGAAAGGAAAAAAAATATGTAGAAAAGAAAAGGAAGAAAAAAATATACTCAGATGTAATGAGAACTTACGGCCAGCAGATGTCGCTGTCGTGATCAGCAGTGGCAGCAATGGTGCGGGAAATGAGGTGGTGATTCGGCTGGGAGGGTCTTTCTCAGATCTTTCAACAAATCCTACCAGGCGTGCTCCACTAGAACGGGTCAATCCGTCTCTCAGGAGGTCTGCCGTGGGTAGATTCGTTCCTGGTTGCGTACAGGAGGCTTGTGCGCAGCTGGTAACCAAGTTCAAACCGGCTCTGTGGGTGAGTGAGGAGCCCAGCGGGTTTGTAGAATTAGCCCCGCGTTCAGGCGCCAATTATCGCGGTAAAAACCTGCCCTGAGATATGTTTTAAACAGGTTTATTTGGTGAAAATTGCTTACAAAACAGAGCTGGTTTTAAGAGAAGATGACAGGATGAGGTTGCAGCGCGCTGGAGCCTTTCTAAGGAAGATTCTTCATTCCCACACCGTACGTCCAAACTCCCAGGCAGCTGGGGCGAACTGCGCACCCGGTCGGGGAACTCTCACGAGAGAATGATGACTTCCTGTCCTGGTCCTCTCCCTCGAAGGTCTACTTCCGGAATCCTTTTCAGATAACCACGCCCCGCTCGTCTCCAGTCCTATGACGCGATCGTTCACATATATAGTTCCTGATTTCCCACTACAGGTATTGCTGGATCCTTGGGGAGATTGATTCCCAGTTTTCTGAGAAACCGCCATATTGCATTTCAGAGTGGCTGAACAACTGTGCACTACCACATACAATGGAAGCATGTTCCCCTTGCTCTGCAACCTCTCCAGCAAAGGCTGTCATCTGTGTTTTCAATCTTAGCTATTCTGACAGGTGTAAGGTAGTATCTCAAAGATGTTTTGATTTGTATTTCTCTGCTAGCTAAAGATGTTGAGCACTTTTTCAAGTGCCTTTCAGCCATTTGTAATTCTTCTGCTGAAAATTCTCTTTTTAGTTCCAAACCCATTTTTAATTGAATTATTTAGGGCTTTGGGCACTAATTTCTTGAGCTCTGTATATATTTTAGAGATCAGTCCCTGTCACTTGTAGAGTTGGTGAAAATTTTTCCCCATCCTGTAGGCAGTTGTTTTGTCCTGTTACTGTGTCCTTGAGTTTACAGAAGCTTCTCAGTTTCAGGAGGTCCCATTTTTCTATTATTGTTCTTAGTGTCTGTGCTACTGGTGTTATATTCAGAAATTGGTCACCTGTGCCAATTCATTGAAGGATTTTTCCTACCTTTTCTTTCTTTTTTTCCAACAGCAAAAGTAGTTTATTGACATCCACTTATGTAGTGTTTTACACATACACCAGTAGAGTCCTCAACTTTCAATAGACTCTTCTCAGAATTGCTTAATGAGAAAATGGGTTTCTTTGTCCCCCCAAGAAAGATACTTCTGCTATTTATGCTCTTGAAAATAATGCACTTTGGGAGATTTATCTAGTGATATCAAAATCATCATTACCACATATGCTCATTCTCATTTTGAGACGGACTAGCACACCAACTCTTATTGAGGCAACCCATCTGGCTTCTATGGCTTCACCGATTTAAAGTTTTTGTCAAATAGATCTGTTACTTCCTTTTCATTTCTGATTTTGTTGATTTGGATATTTTCTCTCTCTGCTTTTTGGTTAGTTTGGGTAAGGGTTTATCTATCTTGTTGACTTTCTCAAAGAAACAACTCTTTGATTCATTGTTTGTTTTGTTCTTTTTGTTTCAGTTGTATGGATATCAGCTCCAAGGTTGATTATTTCCTGCTCTTTACTCATTCTAGTTGAGTTTGCTTCTAAATGTTCTAAGGTATTCAGCAGTGTTGTTATTTATCTAGTATAGGGTTTCTCCAGGTTTTTTATATAGGCATCTAATGCTATAAATTTTCCTTTTAAGACTGTCTTCATTGTGTCCCATAAATTTGGGTATGTTGTGGATTCATTTTCATTAAATTCTAGGAAGACTTAGATTTCTTTCTTAATTTCATCCTTGACCCAGAGGTGGTTCAGTTGAGTGATGTTTAGTTTCCATGAGTTGATAGCCTTTCTGAGGCTATCATTTTTTATGTTGTTGAATTCTAACTTTAGACCATGGTGGTCTGATATGATACAAGGTATTATTTCCAGTTTTTTATCTATTAATATTTCTTTATGACCAATTATGTGGTCAATTTTAGAGAAAGTTCCATATGGAGAAATATGTATTTTTTTTTTGCATTTGGGTGGAAGATTCTGTAAATAACTATTAAGTCCATTTGTATCATAACCTCTGCTAGATTCCTTATTTCTCTGTTGAGTCTCTGTCTGGTTGACATATCCTAGCATGAAAGTAGTGTATTGAAGTTTACCACTACTATGATGTGACATTTGATGTGGGGTTTGAGCTTTAGTAGTGTTTGTTTTACATATGTAGTTGCCCTTATATTAGGTGCATAAATATTCAAGATTGAGATCTTATCTTGATCAATTTATCCTGAAATGAATAAGTAAAGTCCATCCTGGTCTCTTTTAATTGATTTTAGTTCGAAGTCCACTTTGTTAGATATTAGGATTGCAATACCAGCTTTTTTCTTAGGGCCATTTGTTTGGGAAATCTTTTCCTAGCCCTTTACTGTGAGCCTGTGTTTGTCTTTAAGGTTGAGGTGTGATTTTTGTGTTTAGCAGAAGGATGGCTTCTGTTCTTTTATCCATGTTAGTGTGTGTCTTTTTATAGGTGAATTGAGTCCAATTGATATTAAGGGATATTATTGATCAATGATTGATATTTTCTGTTGTTTTTGGTGGTAGCTTTTATGTATTTCCTTTCTCTGGGCTTCTTTTCTGTGGGATTATTGATTGTGGTTACATGAGTACGCCTGGAATCTCTAGGTTAGTATTTCCCTCTCATGCTTTCTGTAGGGCTGGATTGGTAGATAGATATTGTTTGACTCTGGCTTTGACATGAAATATCTTGTTTACTCCAGGTATGGTGATTGATAATTTTGCTAGGTATAGTAGTCTAGGTTGGCAGCCATGCTCTTTTAGTGACTGTATAACCTCTGACGAAGCCCTTCTTCCTTTCATCATTTCCAGTCAGGTGTTGTTCTGATGGGTCTGCCTTTATGGGTAAATTGTCCCTTTTCTTTTACAGCTCTACAAATTTTTTCTTTGTTCTGTATGTTTTGTGTCTTAATAGTTATGTGGAGAGCAGTCTCTTTTAGGGGTCAAAACTATTTGATGTCCTATAAGCCTCTTGTATCTTTATAGGCATTTCCTTTTTTAGGTTAGAAAAGTTTTCTTGTATGATTTTATTGAACACATTATCTGTGCCTTTGAGCTGGTATTCTTTTCCTTCTATTCCTATTATTCTCAGGTTAGGTCTTTTCATGGTGTCTCAGATTTCTTGAACATTTTATTTATTGCTTTTTTCGGTTTTGTGTGTTTTTTGATAGATGTATCTATTTCCACTACTGAGTCTTCCACTCCAGAGATTCCTTCTCCCATCTCTTGGATTCTGTTAGTTATGCTTGTATCTGTAGTTCTAGCTCTTTTCTTCAGATTTTCTATTTCCATCTTTGCCTCATTTTGTGTCTTTTATTGCTTCTATTTCAATTTTTAATTCCTGAAATGTTTCTTTCATTTTTGGTTTTTTTACCCTGTTTTTTTCAAGGACTTTTTCATCTCTTCCAATTTTTTGTTTCTATTTTCTTCTATTGCTTTCATAGAAATTTTATGTCCAGTTTTAAGGCTTCTATAACCTTCATGAAAATGTTTTTGATGTTTTTTGTTTCCTTTTCATTGCTCTGTTCAGATCTTGGTGTTGTAGTACCACCAGTTTCTTCTGGTGTTCCTTCTTGTTCATTATATTGTTATATATATTCTTGCACTGGCATCTACCTACTGTTTCAGGAGTTCACTCTTAGTCAGCCCTTAGTCAGTTGTGGCTAACAGGCTTGTGTGTCTCCTGTCTGCTCTGAATATGGGTTCTGCATGATCTCTGACTGTTTTTATGCCAGTACCAGGCTGTTTTTATTACTGTAGCTCTATAGTATAGCTTGAAGTCAGGGATGGTGATACCTCCTGAGGTTCTTTTGTTGAGTAAAATTGTTTTGGCAATCCGGGCTTTCCTGTTATTCCAAATGAAATTGAGTATTGTTCTTTCAAGGTCCAAAAAATATTGTGTTTGGATTTTGATGGGCAGTGCATTGAATCTGTAGATTGCCTTTGATAGAATTGACATTTTTACTGTGTTGATCCTACCTATCCAGGAACATGGGAGAGCTTTCCATTTTCTGATATCCTCTTCAACTTCTTTCTTCAATGATTTAAAATTTTTGTCAAATAGGTCTGTTACTTCTTTGGTTATAGTTACTCCAAGGTATTTAATACTATTTGCAGTTATTATGAAGGGTAATGTTTCCCTTATTAATTTTTTAGCTTTTCTATCTTTAGTATATAGAAGGGCTACTGATTTCTTTGAGTTAATCTTGTATCCTGCTACATTGCTGAAGGTGTTTATCAGCTGTAGCAGTTCCTTGGAAGAATTTTGTGGGTCACTTATGTATACAATCATATCATCTGCAAATAGAGATAGCTTCACTTCTTCTTTTCCAATTTGTATGCCCTTAATCACTTTTCATTCCCTTATTGCTTTAGCTAAAACTTCGAGAACTATATTGAATAGCTAAGGGGAGAGAGGACATCCTTGTCTAGTTCCTGACTTTAGTGGGATTTCTTTGAGATTTTCTCCATTAAGTTTGATAATGGCTGTCGGCTTCTTGTAAATCGCCTTAATGATATTTAGGTATTCTCCCTGTATTCCTGATCTCTCCAGGGCTTTAATCATAAAGGAGTGTTGGATTTTGTCAAAGGCTTTTTCCACATCTAAGGATATGATCATGTGGTTTTGTTCCTTTAATTTGTTTATATGATGGATAACATTTACAGTTTTTTGTATGTTAAAGCAGCCCTGAATTTCTGGGATGAAGCTTACTTGGTCATGGTGGATGATATCTGTTTTACATTGTTGTATACAGTTTGCCAAAATTTTGTTGAGAATTTCTGCATTAATATTCATGAGGTTTGTAATTCTCCTTCTTTGTTGTGTCTTTGAGTGGCTTGGGTATTAGGGAAATTGTGGCCTCATAAAAGGAATTTGGTAATTCAGTTTCTACTGTGTGAAATAGTTTGAGGAGTAACAGTAGTAATTCTTCTTTGAATGTCTGGTAGAATTTGGTGCTGAAACCATCTGGACCAGGGCTTTTATTTTTGGGGAGGTTTTTAATGACAGCTTCAATTTCCTTAAGGGTTATAGGCCTGTTTCAGTAATTAATCTGATCTTCATTTAATTTTGGTAGTGGTATCTGTCCAGAAAGCTGTCCATTTCATCAAGGTTTTCCATTTTTGTAGAATACAGATTATCAAAGTATGATCTGATAATTCTCTGGATTTCCTGGGGGTCTGTTGTTATGTCTCCCTTTTCATTTCTGATTGTGTTGATTTGAACACTCTCTCTCTGTTTTTTGATTAGTTTGGCTAAGGGCTTATCTATCTTGTTAACTTTCTCAAAGAACCAACTCTTAGATTCATTGATTCTTTGTATTGTTCTTTTTTGTTTCAATTGTATTGATTTCAGCTCTAAGATTGATTATTTCCTGCCATCTACTCCTTCTAGGTGAGTTTGTTTCTAATTGTTCTAAGGCTTTCAGCTGCGCTGTTAGGTCTCTAGTGTGGTATTTCTCTAGGTTGTTCATATAGGCATCTAGTGGTATGAATGTTCCTCTTAAGATTGCTTTCATTGTGTCCCACAAGTTTGGATACGTTGTAGATTCATTTTCATTAAATTCTAAGAAGACTTTGATTTCTTTCTTCATTTCTTCCTTGACCCAGAGATGGTTCAGCTGAGTGATGTTTAGTTTCCATCAGTTGGTAGGCTTTCTTCGGGATTTGATGTTGTTGAAATCTAACTTTAGGCCCTGGTGGTCAGATATGTTACAAGGGATTATTTCCATTTTTTGTATCTGTTGATATTTGCTTTATGACCAATTATGTGGTCAGTTTTGGAGAAAGTTCCATGAGGAGCTGAGAAATATGTATATTCCTTTACGTTTGGGTGAAAGGTTCTGTAAATATCTATGAAATCCATTTGCATCATAACCTCTTTTAAACTTTTTACTTCTCTGTTGAGGCTCTGTCTGGTTGATCTATCCAGGGTTGAAAGTGGGGTATTGAAGTCTCCCACTATTAGGGTGTAAGAATTGATGTGGGGTTCAAGCATTAGCAGTGTTTCTTTTACATAAGTATGTGCCCCTATATTAGGGGCATAAATATTTAAAATTGAAATCTCCTCTTGGCCAATTTTTCCTGTGATGAATAAGTAGTGACCATCTTGGTACCTTTTAATTGCTTTTAGCTTAAATTCTACTTTGTTAGATATTAGGATTGCAACCCCTGCTTGTTTCTTAGGACTGTTTGACGGGATAATCTTTTCCCAACCCTTTATTCTAAGCCTGTGTCTGTTTTTGAGGTTGAGGTGTGTTTCTTGTAGGCAACAGGATGCCTTCTGTTGTTGTATCCATCTTATTAGTGTGTGACGTTTTATAGGAGAGTTGAGACCATTGATATTAAGGGAAATTAGTGACCATTTATTCATATTTCCTGCCATTTTTGGTGGCAACTTGTTTGTATTTCCTTTCTCTAGGGTATTCTTCTGTGGACTTATTGGTTGTTTGTGATTTTGTGGGTGTATCTGGGGTCCTTAGTTTGGAGTTTTCCCTCTAGCACTCTCTGTAGTGCTGGATTGGTAGATAGATATTCTTTCAGTCTGACTTTGTCCTGAAATACCTTGTTTACTCCATCTATGGTGATTGATAATTTTTCAGGGTATAGTATTCTAGTTTGGCATCCATGCTGTTTTAGCGTCTGTATAACTTCTGACCAAGCCCTTCTAGCTTTCATCGTTTCCATTGAATAGTCAGGCGTTATTCTGATGGGTCTGCCTTTATATGTGAGTTGACCCTTTTCTTTTGCAGCTCTTAAAATTTTTTCTTTGTTTTGTATGTTTTGTGGCTTAATTATAATGTGGTGCACTGACTTTTTTGGGGGATCATATCTATTTGGTGTTCTGTAAGCTTCTTGTATCTTTATAGGCATTTCCTTCTTCAGGTTAGGGAAGTTTTCTTCTATGATTTCATTGAAAACATTATCTGTGCCTTTGAGCTGGTATTCTTCTCCTTCTTCTATTCCTATTATTCTCAAATTAGATCTTTTCATAGTGTCCCAGATTTCCTGAACATTTTAAGTTATGGCTTTTTTAGTTTTACTGTTTTCTTTGACTGATATATCTATTTGAGCTACTGAGTCTTCCACTTCAGAGATTCTATCTTCCATCTCTTGAACTCTGTTTGTTATGCTTGTATCTGTGGTTCCAGCTTTTTTCTTCAGGTTTTCTATTTCCATCTTTGCCTCATTTTGTGCCTTTTTTTTTGCTTCTATTTCAGCTTTTATTTCAGCTTTTAGTTTCTGGCATGTTTCTTTCATAGATTTGTTCATCTCTTCCAATTTTTTGTTTGTATTTTCTTCTATTTCTTTAAGGCTATTTTTCATATCTTCTTTGAGAGCTTCGATGATCATCAAAAAGGAATTTTTGGTGTTGCTTCCTTCTGTTTCTTCTTCATTGCTCAGTTCAGGTCTTGTATTTGTAAGATCGCCACTCTCTTCTGGAGTTACCATGTTGTTCTTTGTATTATTATGTAATTTTTTGCACTGACGTTTGCCCATGGCTTCAGTGATTCACGATTAGATGGCTCCTGGTCAGTTGTGGCACTCGGGCTTGTGTGCCTCCTGTCACCTCTCTGGGCAGGGTCTGAGTCTGTCCTTCAGGGACCCCTGTAATTTTTAGTTCGCTCAGTTCAATGTGGCAGTGGGTAGCCATGCAAATTCCCTCTGCCGGAGCTGTGGGTATGAAGAAAGGCAGAGTTTATCTGCCTGTGTTCCAGAGTGCACTGGGACTCTGCAGACAGCACTTGGTCTGGAAGCGGAACCGAAACCGATGGGCGGGTCTGTATTTCAAAGGTGTTTGTTTGTCTATCCAATGCCTTCTTCTTAGAGATGTGTAATCATATCTAGACTTAGCAGCTACCATGTAAAAATGTTCAGTAATTCTTCTGTTTAGGAAATATTTTCCTACCCTTATTTGAAGAATATTAAGTTGAAGACAACAAGTACCAACCAGAGGAAGACAAAGTCCCTCTGAGGAGTCAGAATCTGGTCTTTTCCTATTTTTTATTGACTATTTTTTGAAGAAGCATGTCATGGATGGCAGAAACCAATGCATGCACATTATTGTATTAACGGTAAGTACCATCACTAAGGGCCATGTCAAAAATTAGTAGTGTTATCCATTCGAATGTGGCATTTGATAAATAGTTATTTATGTCTGCCAGTGTCCATCTTGAAGATCATGATGCACATCTTTGTTACCCAGTATGCCACAGGAAACCTTTCAGCACATTCTTGTTTTCCACAATTGAATAGGGTTCAGATACAGAGATATGAGGGACTGCCAGTGCTTGAGATGATTTAAATCCATTTTGTTGGTAGTTTTGGTGCAGCTGTTTGGTGAAATTGGCAAGTTTACATAATGATACAAGAAGAAGGGGGTCCATCGAGGACCAGGATATACAGAATCACAGAGAGGTACACAATGGTTTCTATGAGTTTGTTCAGTCTACCTTGACTTCACAATATAAGGACATAGTTGAACAGAAAAGGTTCCCACTTTTAAGAGCACACAGTTGTTTAGAACCACAAAGTCAAATTTGGAGAGGTATACATGGCCTCTCTTACTCTGAATACCCCACAATGGGTATCTACCACCCAGCATATATAGCCATGTGTCCACTGATGATATTAATTAGAAAATGAAAAGTCATCTGGGCTTTTTTTATATGTATGTGTGGACATAGTTTGTTAATGATAGCAGTGGTTGAGCCAAGGACCTCCACCTTTTAGTTGTTCTAAAGATGGCTTAAGATGTCATCTGGAGGGAATCTGGTCTTGATATTTTAACATGAAGGAGATGAGGACAGTCATCAGCCCAATGTCTCTTTGATGACACCATGAGCATGACACTGAATGGTGTACAAGGGTGCTCAATGACCCTGTTGATATAAGAACCTGGAGATTAATGGGCTTTGGGTGCCTAGGTCCTTAGCCAGCATCAAATATTTTTGTTTTGGGCCTTTTAATCTCTCCCATGGTATACCTTGGAGACCATGGCTAAGACTTCTGCCTATGGAGTTAGGGTCTCTTCTCTGGATTTTTGTCTGGCCTCAATATTAGGGAAATTCTGTGAAAAGAAATAAGTCATAAGAATTATTTTCATAGGAGGACTCAGGATCCAGATTGGTATATGTTAAGAGGGTCTTTGTAAGGTAGTCTAGTAACTGAGACTAATTTCATGTTTGTCTTTGTTCACCTCTTAGATTTTTTTCCTAATTTACTACCTTTAGGGTGGCTTTCTGGAGGCCATCCAGTAAGGTATAAAGTGATTCTTAACATGAATCTGCTGAAGTATTATAATTCCATTCAAGGTCTGGTCAGGAACTATTTTAGCTCTTTTGTGGGGGGGGTAGTTAGGTGTATTTTACCTGTATGTGCCCTATCCTGGCTCCAGTCTTGCCTATGTATCTCTGGGAAAAGTTGTTAGTGGGAATCATATAACTTTATAGAAGGTGAGGTTGTAAGAGTATGTATTATACTGTAGCTTATTAATAAAGGTTAGAGAAACAGCAATGTAGCACTCCAATCTCTTTTGTTTGTTATGCAAGTTTTCATAATAAGGAGATATGAATCCTACCGAAGATTTCCACTGGGGAAAACTCTCACAAAGGGAGAACTATGGTCAATTTAGATAAGATAAGTAGAAGTAAAGGGGTTCCATTTCAAAGCTGGAGAATTAAAGACCACCAGTGGCCTGAAAGTGGACCCATAAGATGGTTGATTTGAAAAGCTTATCACTGAGGATGGAGAGAGGGAGATGAAAGCTGCAAAGATGAGAGGAAGAGATTGGACTGAGGTCAATAAGGGAGAAGCCCAGTGTGATCAATGTTAATGGTGAAATCATCTAGCTTGGGCTTCATAATTAGGAATCCCAACCATTGTTCTTTGGTTGGTTTATGCTATGTGGTCACTTTTTTCAATATGAGAGTGAAGTCACAGAAGGCAAAAAGGCCAAAAGATGAGAATAAAAACTGAGCTTTAGGATGGACTGTCTCATCCACAGAAAAGGTTTGAAGAATGGAGTCACAAAATCTATAAGAGCTTAGAGAAACTAGACATTATCAGTACCTCCCCTTAAAGAGAAGTTAGAACAGGGCATGAAGGATCACAAAGGCTGGTTGGTCCTAAGGAAACTGTAGAATTGCAGCTCCAAGGGTTGGGGGCAGTGTCAGGGTAAGCAGGTCAGTTATGCTTTAAAGACTGTGGCTGGGAGTACTTCCTCTTTTAATAGTTCTGAGAGGGGCTGAATGCTTACTTATTGAGGAGACAGGGGTTGTATACTGTTTCTTGGGCATGGAACTTTACAGGGAAGAGCTTTTCAGGAAGCAGACTGGTTGGTTTTCAAATCCTGAAGTTGAGCTTTTTACTAGATAAGGAGGAGCTTGACTGCTTGTATCTGGAGGATGTGTGTGTAGGCTTTAGGGCAGTTATACTGTTCTGTAGGTGGAACCTGGTGATTGCAGATCCTGGTCACTTGCAGCCCTCAAGGGGCTTTCAAAAATGCTTTTAATAATATCATTTCTTTATATTTATATGGAAAGTGTTAGTCTTTCATTTTTGTTCCATGATAAATTCAGATACATGGTGGTATATAAAATAGTGTCATCATAGTCATTTATTTCCATTTGCACCCTTATGTTTTGATGGCATTGTGATTAGAAGTGAGGGTACTGTTCCAGCTGCTACTAAAACAAGAGATCTTGCACGGCCACTGCACCTCCAACTGCATCATCAGAGAAAGACTGAGGACTTTTAAATCGAGGCTCAGACTCTGCCCAGAGATGAGGTGAGGTCAGCAGGCCCAAGCCCCTAAATACCTGCTGAAAAAAGTTGTGTTTCGGGACTAGGTTCTACCTGTCATGCATGTCTCTACACACTCCTTAGCAGAAAGGAGTTTGGATGTGAGGGGCTCCTCCAGCAGCACCTAAAAGAAGGTGCATCACATGGTGACACCGCCCTCAACTGCATCTACAGAGAAGGACCAAGGACATGAAATTCACACCCCTGCACAGAGCAGAGTCAAAGATTGAGCAGACCCCATGCACAGAGGTGACAGGAGACATATAAGCCCTCTTGCCACAACTGACCAGGAGGCACCTAATCATGAACCACTGAAGCCAAGGGCAGATGCCAGTGCAAATATATATATATATATATATATATATATATATATATATATATAATATAAAGAACAACAAGGTAACTCCAGAAGAAAGTAGTGGTTCTACAACTACAAGATGTGAACAGAACAATGAAGAGGAAGCAGAAGGAATCAACACAAAAAAATAACCTTATGAAGATCATTGAAGCCCTGAAAATAGATATGAAAATTTCCTTTAAAGAAATAAAACAAACAAAAAATTGGAAGAGATGAACAAATCTTTGAAAGAAAACCAAGAAAATGTAAACCAAAACATGAAACATTCCAGCAACTAAAAACTGAAATAGAAGCAATAAAAAACACAAAATGAGGCAAAAATGGAAATAGAAGAGCCTGAAGAAAAAAGCTCAAACTACAGATACAAGCATAACCAACTTGGAAGAGGGAATCTCAGAAGTAGAAGACTCAGTAGCTGAAATAGATATATCATTCAAAGAAAATACTAAAACCAAAAAACCATAACACAAAATGTTCAGGAAATCAGGGACACCATGAAAAGACCAAACTTGAGAATAATAGGAATAGAAGAAGGAGAATAATACCAGCTCAAGGGCACAGATAATGTATTCAATAAAATAATAGAAGAAAAGCTTACTAACTTGAAGAAAGAAATGCTTATAAAAATACAAGAAGGTCACAGAACACCAAATAGATGCGATCCCAAAAAAAAAAAAAAACTCAGCACACCACAAAATAATCAAGCCACAAAACATGTAAAATGAGGAAAAAATTTTAAGAGGTGCAAAAGAAAAGGGCCAAGTTACCTATAAAGGCAGACCCATCAGAATAACACCTGACTATTCAGTGGAAATGATGAAAGCTAGAAGGACTTTGTCAGAAGTTATACAGATGCTAATAGAGCATGGCTCCCAAACTATGCAATGCAAAGTTATCAACCACCATAGATGGAATAAATAAGATATTCATGACAAAGTCAGGATGAAACAATACCTATCTACCAATCCAGCACTACAGAAAGCATTACAGGAAAAACTCCAACCTACAGGCCCCAGATACACCCATGAAACCACAATCAATAATCCCACAGAAGAAAAGCCAAGAGAAAGGAAATACAAACAAGTAACCACCAAAAATAGCAGTAAATATCAAACAGTGGTCACTAATATCCCTTAATATCAATGGACTCAACTCTCCTATAAAATGCTACACACTAACAAGATGGATACAACAACAGAAGCCACTCTTCTGTTGCCTACAAGAAACAAACCTAAACCACAAACACAGACACAGGCTTAGAGTAAAGGGTTGGGAATAGATTTTCCAGTCAAATTGTCCTAAGAAACAAGCAGGGTTTGCAATCCTAATTTCTGACAAAATAGACTTTAAGCTGAAAGCAATTAAAAGGGACCAAGAAGGTCATTACTTATTCATGAGAGGAAAAATTGGTCAAGAAGAAATTTCAATCCTGAATATTTATGCCCCTAATAAACGGGCACTTACCTATATAAAAGATACACTGCTAAAGTTCGAATCCCACATCAATTCTTACACCCTAAAAGGGGGAGACTTCAATACCTCACTTTCAACCCTGGATAGGTCAACCACACAGAGACTCAACTGAGAAATAAGGAGTCTAAAAGAGGTTATGATGCAAATGGATTTAAAAGATATCTACAGAACCTTCCACCAAAAGGCAAAGGAATATACATATTTCTCAGCTCCTCAGGGAACTTTCTCCAAAATTGACCACATAATTGGTCATAAAGAAAATATCAACAGAAACAAACAAAGAAAATAACCCCTTGTAACATATCTGACCACCAGGGCCTAAAGTTAGAGTTCAACAACATCAAAAATCAAAGAAAACCTACCAACTCATGGAAACTAAACATCATTCAGCTGAATCATATCTGGGTTAAGGAAGAAATGAAGAAAGAAATCAAAGTCTTCCTAAAATTTAATGAAAAAGAATCCACAACATATCCAAACTTGTGGGATGCAATAAAAGCAGTCTTAAGAGGAAAATTCATAGTTCCAGATGCCTACATGAAAAAACTAGAGAAATCTCACACTAGAAACCTAACAGCTCACCTGAAAGCCTTAGAACAATTAGAAGCAAACTCATCGAGAAGGAGTAGATGGCAGGAAATGATCAAATTTAGAGCTGAAATCAATACAATTGAAACAAAAAGAACAATACAAAGAATCAATGAATCTAAGAGTTGGTTCTTTGAGAAAGTCAACAAGATAGATAAGCCTTTAACCAAATTAATCACAAAACAGAGAGTGTTCAAATCAACAAAATCAGAAATGAAAAGGGGGACATAACAACAGACCCCCAGGAAATCCAGAGAATTATCAGATCATACCTTGAAAATCTGTATTCCACAAAAATGGAAAACCTCTATGAAATGGACAGCTTTCTGGACAGGTACCACTACCAAAATTAAATGAAGATCAGATTAGTTACCTAAACAGGCCTATAGCCCTTAAGGAAATTGAAGTTGTCATTAAAAGCCTCCCCAAAAATAAAAGCCCTGGTCCAGATGGTTTCAGCACCAAATTCTACCAGACATTCAAAGAAGAATTATTACCATCACTCCTCAAAGTATTTCACACAGTAGAAACTGAAGGAATATTACCAAATTCCTTTTATGAGGCCACAATTACCCTAATACCCAAGCCACTCAAAGACACAACAAAGAAGGAGAATTACAGACCAATTTCCCTCATGAATATTGATGCTAAAATTCTCAACAAAATTTTAGCAAACCGTATACAACAATGTCTAAAAAATATCATCCACCATGACCAAGTAGGCTTCATCCCAGAAATTCAGGGCTGGTATAACATTCGAAAAACCATGAACGGTATCCATCATATAAACAAATTAAAGGAACAAAACCACATGATCATATCCTTAGATGCTGAAAAAGCCTTTGACAAAATCCAACACTCCTTTATGATTAAAGCCCTAGAGAGATCGGGAATACAGGGAGAATACCTAAATATAATAAAGGCAATTTACAAGAAGCTGACAGCCAGTATCAAACAATGCAGAAAAACTCAAAGCTATCTCACTAAAATCAGGAACTAGGGAAGGATGTCCTCTCTCCCCTTATCTATTCAATATAGTTCTCAAAGTTTTAGCTAAAGCAATAAGAGAATGAAAGGAGATTAATGGGATACAAATTGGAAAATAAGAAGTGAAGCTATCTCTACTTGCAGATATGTTTGTATACATAAGTGACCCTCAAAATTTTTCTAAGGAACTGCCATGGCTAATATACACCTCAGCCTTGTAGCAGGATACATTAACTCAAAGAAATCAGTAGCCCTTCTATACACTTAAGACAGAAGAGCTGAAAAAGAAATAAGGGAAATATTATCCTTCATAATAGCTGCAAATAGCATTAAATACCTTGGAGTAACTATAACCAAAGAAGTAACAGATCTATTTGACAAAAATTTTAAATCACTGAAGAAAGAAATTGAAGAGGATATCAGAAAATGGAAAGCTCTCCCATGTTCCTGGATAGGTAGGGTCAACATAGTAAAAAGGGCAATTCTACCAAAAGCAATCTACAGATTCAATGCACTGCCCATCAAAATCCAAACACAATATTTTTTGGACCATGAAAGAACAATACTCAATTTCATTTGGAATAACAGAAAAGCCAGGATTGCCAAAACAATTTTACTCAACAAAAGAACTTCAGGAGGTATCACCATCCCTGACTTCAAGTTATACTATAGAGCTACAGTAATAAAAACAGCCTGTACTGGCATTAAAAAAAAGACTTTAGGATCAATGGAATAGAATTGAGGATCCAGACATTAACCCTAAAACCTATGAACACCTGATCTTTGACAAAGAAGCCCAAAATATTCAATGGAAAAAAGATAGTATTTTTAACAAATGGTGTTGGCATAGCTGGATGGAAGTGTGTAGAAAAAAATCCAAGTAGATCCAAGCCTGTCACCCTGCACAAAACTCAAATCCAAGTGGATCAAACACATCAACATAAGCTCAGCCACTTTAAACTTGATAGAAAAGAAAGTGGGAAATACACTTCTACGAATTGGCACAGGTATATACTTCCTAAATATAACACCAGTGGCACAGACAGTAAGACCAACAATCAATAAGTGGGATCACCTGAAGCTGAGAAGCTTCTGTAAAGCCAAGGACACTGTCAATAGGACAACACGACAGCCTACAGAATGGGAAAAGATTTTCACCAACCCTACAAGTGATAGACCACTGATCTCTAAGATATATAAAGAACTCAAGAATCTAGATCCCAAAACCTTGAATAACCCAATCAAAAAGTAGGGTTCATATCTAAAAAGGGAATTCTCAGCAGAAGAGTTACGAATGGCTGAAAGGCACCTGAAGAAGTGCTTATCATCTTTAGCCATCAGAGAAATGCAAATCAAAACAACTTTGACATATTTGACACCAGTTAGATTGGCTAAGATAAAAGACACAGAGGACAGCCTATGCTGGAGAGGATGCTGAGCAAGGGGAACACTCCTCCTTTTTTGTTGGTAGTGTAAGCTTGTTCAGCAACTTTGGATTGCAGTATGACAGTTTCTCAGAAAATTGAGAATCAATCTCCTCAAGGACCCAGCAATACCACTTCTGCGTGTATACCCTAAAGAAGCACAATCACACTCCAAAGGCATTAGCTCAACTATGTTCATAGCAGCATTACTTGTAATAGTAAGAACCTGGAAACAACCTAGATGTCCCTCAACTGAAGAATGGATTAACAAACTGTGGTATATCTACACAATGAAGTACTACTCAGCAGTAAGAAAAAATGATATTCTAAAATTTGCAGGCAAATGGATGGACTTGGAGAATATCCTCCTGAGCAAGGTATCACAAACTCAGAAAGATAAGCAGGGGATGTACTCACTCATTAGTGGACTCTAAACAAACAAACAAACAAACAAGAAAAAAACAAAGCATGCTCAAGCTGCAATCTACAACCACTCAACAGCTTGAGATTAGAATGACACCTTGGATCCCACTCCCCCTAGAGGAACACCCAACTCACTCTTGAGGGAAGGGGGAGAAAACTGGATCTGCCAGGATTAGAGATGAACTAAGCAATATTGGGGCAGTGGGACCATGGGACTGCCTACATCCTGCCCAGGGATGTGATGGGGATTTGTGGAGAAGAAAGAATGACCTGATGTGGTGGGAGGGGGTAGGGACCTTGAATAAGGATATACAAGGTTAGAAAGTGTGACTTCTTTGTTCATAATAATAATAAAAAAATATTTACCACCATTACTACATTTAAAAGCCTTATCTGCTGTTTTGATTCTGTAACATCTTGTAAAGACCTGTAAAATTTCATGTGATTCCCAGCATGCTCAAAGCACTCACTCTACAACAAATTTTAACCCCAGTTCTAAAATAAATAATGCACTTGTCTAAACTCTGCAGACAAGAGGCATTTATAACATGCACATATATACTCAGGCAAATGTACTGACATACATAAAATTTAATTAATTTAATTTCTAAAATGTCATAGTCTTTACTGTATTTTTAATCTCTGTGAAAACAAAATGACATAACAGCCTCAACATCAGCAAACTTTTATGATATAAAAAATATAAATTTTAACACTTAAAGCTGAAATGTATCATTATGTGTTGACCTCAGTGTCACATATCCTATAGTCAAGTCATGTTAAACTTCTTTTTCCAAATTTTACAACTAGTGAGCTTAGTTTAATATCAAACACGAGATCAATCCTGTCTGAAGCTGAATCTTACCTTATTCTATTTTAAAATGTTCAGTTCACATTCTGAGGACCAGGTACTGTGCTGTAGCCTTGTTGAACAAATTTCAAAGAATGCAGACATGACACTGACCTGGGTGTATTTATCACAAAATCATTTATTCATTCTATTGATCTCTCAGTTTCTCTCTCAGAAACAGAGTGGATTTTTTGTTGAAATTTTATATAAAGATATCAAAACTAAAATAAAACGTTAAACTATATGAAAGGCTTAACACCAAAATAATACCAGAAAACATTTTAATATTACTTTACATAAGAAATAATTAACATATTTACAATGGAGAAAAAAAATGATTATGTATCTTAATCATTGCATCCAAAAACACTGTCTCTTAGAATTCATAAAGAAATGGCACTTACAGAAGGTTATAAACTAAAACAGGTAAACCAATAAAGCAGAAAGAAATTATTAATGAGAACACAGAAAATAATTCTTCTTATACAAGAAATTAATGAACAGTAGAGAGCTAGATAATAACAAACTATGTCCAAAAAACAAATGCATTAAACTACCATTTTTAACTAAAATGAAACAAATTTGTACCACTTATATTACCAACCAAAATATTTTTTAAATCACATAAAAAATATAAGCCACATGTTATAAAATTCCCAGTAGACTAGATATGCCATACGACAAACAAACAGATTTAATGATAAACCTCTACAGGTAACAGGAAGAAAAGAAATATAGCTGAAACCATAAAGAGCAAGTGTGCTACAGCAATGCCAAGAGTACAGTACCAGCAAAAAGAAACAACATTAGCAGAAAAAATGTAAAGAGAGGAATATGTATATAATATCCAGTCATATTCTATTCATAGCCATACAAGCGAAATAGAGAAATTTGAATAAGAAAAAAGAATTAAGGATAAACAGGTAGGAATTGTAGAAAGCTGCGTACAGCCTCACTGTAAGATGGTGCTGGCCTTGAGCACTCTCCCTGGTAAACAACTCCATATTTGGCTAGGTCAAGGATCTGGCTTGCTGCCCCATATCTGAGCCTATTGGTGATGCCCACATGGCTATCTTGGATTGGATGGCCTGAGGGTATTTAGCTAAGAGCAGGCTTCCCCCTGGAGTCAGTCAGTCAGTTAGTTAGTCAGTCAGTCAATCAGTCAGTCATTTGTCAGAAGAAACCAGATTGTAAAGGACCCAAATAAACTGCAGAGAGAAGGATCTGGTGTTGCGGCTTCTTTGCTGGCGAGGTTGCACGTGACAAGTGGTGGCCCGTATGGGGACCTGATAAGAATGAAACCCTGGCAGATAAGAACTACACTCGCGCCAACAAACTACAGGTTTCAGAACTCTCTGCAGTCGGTGGGGTGCACCGGTAAGTCCCAGGTAAAGTGGGATCCACGATTAGAGCGGGGTAGCTCCAGCCTATAAAGATAAGGTGGAGAAGAGGGAGCTCACCAGCGAGTGGGTGAACCCTCTTGGCACTAGTGGAGTAGCTCTGACCTGTAGATAAAGGTGGAGAAGAGGGAACTCATTGACAAGTGGGTGTAACCTCTTGATGCTGTGGACGCACGGCAAGCTCACTGATGAGTGGGTGTAATCTTTTGTAGCTGTGGACTCACAGTAACCTTGAGCTCAAGGTAACAGTAACAGCAGTTTGGGCTCAAAGTGAAAGTAACAGCAGTTGCAAATTTTGGTTTAAAGTGACAGTGACAATTATTGCAAACTTGAGCTTAAAGTGAAAGTAACAGCTATAACAGGGGCTCTTTGGGAAAAGCTCAGAAAAGATTTTTAAAATAAGGAGTAAAAGTCTTATAAGGATGGGTTCTTCAACCTCACATCCAATTTTTTTGGCTGTGCATGAGCTGCTACATTCTAAGGACCTTAAAATCAAGGCAAGTATTTTGGAGAGATTTTTACAAGAATGTGATTCAGTTGCACCATAGTTTGCAATGTCTGGCAACCTTACATTTGCTTCATGGGAGAAATTAGGAAGGGACATAGATTCTGCCTATGAGCAGGGAACACTTAAGGCAGGGGTAAGGCCTATCTGGAAGTTGATTAGGGGGTGCCTAGAAGATCCGAGATGCGTTTCAGCACTGGAGGAAGGACAAGCAGCTTTAGACCAGTTGAAGGAGGAGCGTTCTGGAGAAACAGGAAGCTTGAGGGATGAGCAAGGGAGGAGAATAGGAGGACTTTATCCTGATGCAGAGACCCTCAATATCTCAAGGAGAAGGGGAGGGCTTTATCCTGACTTAGAAACCTTTGATATCTTGAGGAGAAAGGGAGGACTTCATCCTGACTTGGAGGCCCTTGATATCTCAGATCCACAAAGACAGAGCTCAGAAGAAGAGGAGGAGCTAGTTAGACTGGTCCAGAAGAAGAAGGAGGGAATGAAAGAGTCTTTGTTCGGTGTCAGCCACAGACCTACACTTCTTGAGAGGACAGGCCTGATACAGGTGAAATGCTAATGATGTCCTTAAGTTAAGCCTTAAAAGAGTATGAATGTTTTTGTTCACAAACCTGTAATAGGGGAGTACGTATTTTTATTTTTCTTGGCTAAATTCCAACAAATGAGATTGCAGAGTTATGCGGCAGTTTATGTTTCTTATATATTTGAGATACTGCCAATGTTTTCTAAAAAGGCTGTGTTCTGGCATTTAGTCCCTGGTATAGCCAGGACAATAATTTTTCTGCCAGTGTGGCACAAGCCCTGGATGTACAAAAGGGCATTAATATTCAGCTAAAAGGGGTTTGGGATATACAGATGCCCCAGCAGTCAGTGCCAGGCTACTCCCTTGGAGGAGTGATGAAGGCCACTCTGGACATATCCAGCCATATGTCTTAGATTTACCTGTCTTCTTGTGGGGCAGAGACTTACTTAAGGACATGGGTTTTCAGCTTTCTAATGAATATTCACCAGCATCACAACATATGATGAAAAATATGGGATTCCATCCAAATTTTGGCCTAGGAAAACATCTGCAAGGCAGAAAGAATCCTATGTAGCCTCAACCCAGAGTACCAAGGCAGGGGTTGGGTTTTTGCTAGGGGCCGCTGGGGAAGGAATTCCCATGACTTGGAAAACATTAGAGCCTGTGTGGATCCCCCAAGTGGCCCCTTACCCTTGAAAAGTTGCAGGCAGCTAGGGCTTTAGTCCAAGAACAGTTACGGCTAGGACACATTAAAAGTTCAGTATCACCTTGGAATACACCTATTTTTGTAATAAAAAAAATCAGGAAAATGGAGATTACTGCATGATTTAAGAGCTATAAATAATCAGATGCAACCTATGGGCCCAGTACAATGAGGGCTTACATTGTTGATGGCCTTGCCTTCACAATGGCATATCATAGCAGTAGACATTAAAGATTGCTTCTTTTCCATACCTTTATATAAAAGAGATACAGAAAGATTTGCTTTCACACTTCCCTCATGTAATCATGAGGATCCTGATCAGAGATTTGAGTGGATAGTATTGCCACAAGGCATGTCTAATAGTCCCACTATGTGTCAGCTTTTTGTAGGTCAAGCATTACAGCCAATTAGGCAGAAGTTTCCACAGGTTTGTTGTGTACATTATATGGATGATGTCTTATTAGCAGCCAAAACCAGAGAAATGCTAGATGAAGCCTATACTACCCTTGTGAGTTCCCTTAAGGATAGAGGGTTGTTTATTGCTCCTGAGAAGATACAGCTTAGTAACGTTGTTGATTACCTAGGAGCCAAGATTGTTTACAACAGAGTAATTCCCCAGAAGTTAGAAATTAGAAAAGATGAGTTAAAGAATTTGAATGATTTTCAAAAGTTGTTAGGAGATATTAATTGAATAAGAGGGTATTTACGATTAGCTATGAACTCAAACCATTGTATGCTATTTTGCAAGGTGATTCTGCCTTGGATTCACCTAGACAGTTGGATGATGCCGCTAGTGGCGCTCTTAGACTTGTGGAGGAGAGATTGCAGCAAGCGAGTTTAAAGAGAGTTGAGGAAGATCAAGACATTATTATATGCATTCTTTCTACCATGTGACAGCCTACAGGACTGTTATGGCATAAAGGTTCAATGTTATGGATCCATCCTAAGATTTCACCTGCAAAATCCACTGAGCATTATTCAACTGCAGTCACAACTTTGGCTTTACTTGGCATCCAACAATCCATTCAGTTTTTTGGTGTAGTTCCAGTAGCTATTATTGTTCCCTATACTGCTTTTCAAATATCTATCTTGTGTTCCACCATTGATGAGTGGGCCATTTTACGATGCAGTTTTCTTGGACACATTGACAATCATTATCCCCAACATCCACTAATGACATTCTTTAAGGAACACCCGGTGGTCTTTCCAAAAGCCACTGCATCTCAGCCCATAGCTGGAGCTGTGAATGTTTTTACAGTTGGTTCTAAAACAGGATGTGGAGCTTATATGGTCCACAACCAACAGCCTGTACAGTTTCTCAATTTTCACCTAACTCACCTCAAACAGTGGAATTACAGAGTGTGGTTGAAGTGTTTAAAGCCTGCCATTTTGCCTTTAATTTGATTTCTGATTCCGTTTATGTGGTTAATGCGCTCAAACTTTTAGAAGTAGCTGGACCTATTAAGCCTACTGGTACTATCAGTGCCTTATTCCAACAGTTGCAGAAGTTGATTCTAGCAAGACATGCACAGTTTTTTCCCCAACATATTCGAGCTCATTCCGGATTGCCTGTACCTCTAAGTGTGGGTAGTGCAGTAGTAGATCTAGCCACTAGACAACCATGGTTCTTTCCTGTCTCTGCCCTTGACAATGCAAGACAATTTCATCACTCTTTTCATGTCAATTCTAAGACTCTGCAGCAGAAGTTCTCCTTGTCCAGAGCTGATGCCAGACAAATAGTTTTAGACTGTCAACAGTGTGTTACTTTTCTGAATCCACCAGCTTGCGAGTAAATCCACGTGGTCTCTTACCCATGAAAATCTGGCAAATGGTTGTGACTCATATATCAGAATTTGGCACGCTTAAGTATGTTCATGTGTCAATAGATACCTGTTCAGGTATCATACATGCTACTGCTATGTCTGGTGAAAAGGCATGTAATTTTATAGTACATTGCCTTGAAGCATGGGCTTCGCGAGGTAAGCCTCTTCAGTTAAAGACTGATAATGGCCCGGCTTACACAGGTCAACAATTCTCTTCATTTTGTCAACAAATGGAAGTACAACTTAATCATGGATTGCCTTATAATCCTCAAGGACAGGGCATTGTGGAATGTGCCCATCGTACCTTGAAGGCATGTTTACTAAAACAAATGGGGAATTGGTCATGGCCGTACCCCAAAAGAGAGACTTTCCTTAGCTTTATTTACTCTTAATTTTTTAAATTTGGATGCTCACGGGCACTCTACAGCAGATAGACATGCTATGCTTCATGGTGCCTGTAAAGGCATGGTAAAATGGAAGGACATCTTGATAGGCGTCTGGCGAGGGCCTGATCCCATGCTGACATGGTCACAAGAGTCTGTTTGTGTTTTTCCCCAGGATCAGCAAGATCCAGTGTGGGTTCCAGAACGCCTGACCAGAAGAGTTCAAGTGAAAAGAAAGATGGTGAGGAACAGCAAATGGATGTTGCTGCTGACCCTAATGAAACTCTTGCTGAGCCACATAGTAATGATGGAATCAAGATGGGGAATTCTGTCGGTGTTTCCCAAACCATTGCTGGTTCGGCATGATGCTCAGCTTTTTCTACGTCTTTTTACTACCAATAAGTCTCTTAACATTCCCTATTATCCTTTAGATGCAGAAATAGCCCCTCTGGGAGAAAATAGAACTTTTGCTTTAGAAGGAACTTTATGTTTTGATGCTGATTGGAATAGTACCATTCAATTTTCTGCCTGCATTCCTCTGTCCATGTTTCAGACTGGATGGTTTGGTCAGTTTTATGCTAAGACAGGGAGTTGTTCAGTTACAGCCAATGCTACTTGGATTTATGGCCTTGTTCCTGGAATGGGGGTGACTGAATTACCTCTTTCTTGGGTGGATTTTCCCCTTTCTATTTTGGGCAACAATAGGTGCAGGATGTGGCCTTGGACAGGTTGTCAATCACATAGTGCAGTTTGGGCGGATGATAGTAAAGATTTTATCTTTTCCCCAAGATTGAGGGTTAGTAAGAGTCATAACCAGATGAGGATGAGTGTGAATCCTTTTGATAATTGGCTTTTATGTGGGGTTAATGGTAGTTGTTTACATGCTGAAGCTTTACTTATGATTAAGGGAGGATTTTTTGGATTGGGAAATTTTACATGCAATTTCACTAGACATCGAGTTCTCGGAGGTAGCTGCTTAATAGCTAAGAATTATTCTCTTATTAAATATGAGCCTACACCTGTGTGTGTTATTCCTCCTTTTATGTTTATTGTAAGTTGGTTTGCTTTCAGCACTTGTTCTAGTGACAGTTGCTTTTATTCTCAATGCTGGAATGCTAGTGAGTTTAGATTTGCTGTTGTGGCACGCTTGCCCAGATGGATACCAGTTCCTATAGTGGTTCCGAATGCCATGTCACTTTTTAGACCTAAGAGAGATTTTAGAATAACTGCTGCCATAGTTGCAGCCATTTCCTTGGTGGCTGCTAGCGCCACCACCACTGCCGTTGCCATGAGCCGCACGGTGCAAACCGCACAAGTCTTGAATGATCTTTCAGCTAGCACGGCATAGGCCCTAGATTTACAGCAGAGTTCCACTGCCCAGTTGAAAGGAGGATTGATGATTGTCAATCAAAGGATTGATTTAGTTCAAGAGCAAGTTGATGTCTTGTGGCAGCTGGCTCAGCTTGGCTGCGAATGGAAGTTCCAAGGGCTGTGTATTACCAGTGTACAGTATGAGAATTTTACCCATGCTGCTAACTTGTCTAAACAATTGTCTAGCTATCTTTTAGGTAATTGGACAGGAGAATTTGATCACCTGATGGAACAGCTGAGAGTGGCTACTGTCACGGTGAATTCAACTCGGATAGATGTCGGGCTGGCAGAAGGACTGTCCTCCTGGATTTCACCGCTATGGGCCACCTTAAAGAGTGGGTGGGGGTGGGAGCTCTGGCTGGCCTGATGGTGCTGATATTCCTAGTGTGCCTGTGGTGCATGTGCCATATTAGGTGCATTAAACATCATAATGCAGCCATGATTCTACAAGCCTTTGCTGCCTTGGAGATGGGACAGTCCCCTCATGTTTGGCTGGCTACCTTGAAAGGTTAATTTTTCTAGCACAGGATGCGAGGCTTGTGCACTGCACTTGGATTCCACTGAGGCTTGGTACCACCAAGATTTGGAGCCCAAGAAGAACATGCCTGATTGCATGCGGGTTGATACCCACATTCCCACCTCTGTGAAAAAAGGGTATCGGACAGGTCTGATGTTGTCTGGGTGGAGGACACCTGGAGAAGCATTAGTATATGTTCCTTTGCACTACAGAGATCAGGCCTCTACTCCTGCCTGTTGCTTTTATATTAAAAAAGGGGGAACTGTAGAGAGCTGCATACAGCCACACTGTAAGATGGTGCTGGCCTTGAGCACTCTCCCTGGTAAACAACTCCATATTTGGCTAGGCCAAGGATCTGGCTTCCTGCCCCATATCTGAGCCTATTGGTGATGCCCACGTGGCTATCTTGGATTGGATGCCCTGAGGGTATTTAGCTAAGAGCAGGCTTCCCCCCCGGAGTCAGTCAGTCAGTTAGTCAGTCAGTCAATCAGTCAGTCATTTGTCAGAAGAAACCAGATTGTAAAGGACCCAAATAAATTGCAGAGAGAAGGATCCAGTGTTGCGTCTCCCTTGCTGGCAAGGTTGCACGTCACAAGGAAAGTCACCAAATTCCCTTTCAATGATTATGTAATCAGACATAAAACTCACCACTCTCACCAGGTAAAAATCTTAGATTTGATAACTGTTTTACATATAATTAAAAGGAACAAAATTAGCACACAACATCACTACCCTTTTATTTACTAATAATGATAATTTGCAAAGTGATAATTTACAATGTAATTTAGAAATTATAGAAACTCAAGGTCCTCCAAAAATAAGAAAAATACAAAATAATGATGAATTTACTTCTATATAGAGATGTTTAAATATTCAGAAAACTGAATAATAGTTGTGTGAAAATGGACATCCATGCACATTGACTAATGAAAAAAATAGTGCATTTGATTTGTCTTTTTGACAGTTACTAATTCTGCCATGGAACACCATGACCAAGATAACAATTGGGAAAGGTAGTAGTTTATTTGATTCACACTTTCATATCACTGTTCATTATTATAAATAGTTAGTTCAGGATCTACAACATGGCAAAAACCAAAAGAAAACAGCTGATGCAGAGGCCATGGAAAGGTGTTGCTTATTGTCTTGTTACCATTTTCTTAATTAGCCAGCTTTCTTATAGAAACCAGGACCACAAGCCCAGGAATGGAACCACACACAATAGACTGTGCCCTCACCTCCAATCACTCCTTAAGGAAATACTTGAACACAGTCCAGCCAGACCACAGCTGGTGTGGTAGCAGCACAAAAGCTGCAGAGTCCCTGGGTGCACAGCTGAGAGGTAAGAAGTCAAGTGGTAACCTCCAGGCCTGGTCCACAATCAGCCCAGACCATGGCTGGCAGGGAAGTAGTTCAGGAGCAGCATGCTCACTAGGTGCAGAGCTGAGAAGTGAGAAGTCAAGAGGTGACCTCTGCTCCCAGAACACAGTCTACTCAGACCACAGCTGATGTGGTGGCTTCTTGGGAATAGCCGAGTCCCTGAGAACAAGGCTGAGAGGTGAAGGGTCAAGTGTTGGGAGCTGCTGCACCTTAAAGATGGCGCTGGCTACTGTTCCCCGCCTTCTTGATGGCGAATGCTTCTAGTAATAATTAACTCCATCCATGGGATGTGCTGAATTGACTATATTGCTTCCATGTGCATGGCCCTATGGTGAAGGCCCACGCGGCATTAGCTGAGTGAAGGACTTGAGCTTAAAACTGGCTGCACAGGTTGGGAGCAGGAACTACTACTGCAAGGGGCTACTACTGCAAGAAGTATCTGTAACAATAAAGGACCTGGTCAATTACCACAGAAGAATCCTGGTGCTGTGTCTTTTCCTGCTGGATGGGACTGGGCGCGGTGCAGCTGGTGGCCCGTACGGGGAGAAAGAGAAAACTCTCCCATGGAGGGGGGAAGAACTGGATTTGGCCAGAAGTGGAGACTGATCTAAGCATTACTGGGTTAGTGGGACCATGGGACTGTCTGCTCCCTGCCCAGGGAGGGGATGGGGAGTTGCAGAGGAAAAAAATGACCAGATGTGTTGGGAGGGGGAAGAGACCTTGAATAAGGATATACAGGGATGAAAAAAAAATTCAGAGGGAAAGATGAACACAAAGAAAATATAGGTGTAGCAATCTTATTTGTATTTCTTCCCTTGATAAG
>PVIH01022406.1:0-27245 GCA_004025045.1 Sigmodon hispidus | reverse complement strand
TTTTTTTTTTTTTTTTTTTTTTTTTTTTTTTTTTTTTTTTTTTTTTTTTTTTTTTTTTTTTTTTTTTTTTTTTTTTTTTTTTTTTTTTTTTTTTTTTTTTTTTTTTTTTTTTTTTTTTTTTTTTTTAGCAGAGGAAAAGATGCTACCTTCTTATGGCTAGAGAAAGGTCCTTGTTGGGGGTGGGGAAATCACATTTCTAAGTAATTTCTGCTCTTTGATGGGCCCAAAACAACTCAGGTGTCATTGTGGAGAGGTATTTGAGCAAAGGACTGATACCAGGCCAGGGCTGGCATGGCCTTCCAGGAAATGACTGGTGCCATGTTCTTACAAACAAGAATTAAGATAAATGAGGCATTGGCTTTTACAGGTTGGTTTCAAATCTGTGCACCTTCTGTTGCCTCTCTTCTTAAGGGGGACAGACAGTCCAACAGAGAGCAGGCTCTCAGCATGCATGCCCATACAAAGCCAGCAGGTCTGTGCTCTGGACCCCTGCCAGGCATCATTCCTGTATTAGAAGCACTCTCCCATCTTCTTAACTACCTTTTTAAAATAAAATAAACAGGGGCTTATAGTTTAATTTCCGTGAATCTCAGAAAGACTGTGTTTGTGTGTATGTGGTGTGTGCTCATTTGTGTGGGTGTCCTGTCACTTGTCACCTCACTTACTCCCTTGAGACAAGATCTCTCTCTGAACCTGGAATGACCACCAGCAAGACCCTGGGATTATGTCTTTTGTCCCCTCAGCACCAGGGTTACAGGCAGGTATAGTCTTGATCTCTCCCTGTGCAGTAACTTCATCTAATAAAAATCTATTGAACAGACATTGAAGTAGGTGGAGGTCTGTGTGGGAACACAGAGATGAACTGAGACAGACATATTCTGAGGTTGCTCAGCATCTAACAGAGAGGCAAGTCTAGAAGGTGGATATGGGCAGAGAAGATGTCCGGAGAACACATTTGGTTGGGAAGGTGCCAGAGGTTAGGGTTTTTGTGAGCAGAAATCCAGAACACTGATGTGTGTGCAGAAGGAAGAATTGTATATAATTGTATCATAAAGTGTCCCTAGACACTAAAGACCACCACCTGGGAACTTGTTAAGAGATGCACATTCTTGGGGCCTGGACCCAGCCAGGATACTGTGAGGCTCAGAATTCCCCTAATGCTGCACACCTGGTCCCCTAAAACTTGACCCATTTCATAGACCTGCATAATTTCATCTGGCAGTACCTCATGGAAAGATAAACCTGGCTTCTTGGCCCAGGTGTCAGAGACCCTGGCAGGAACCTGGCCACTTCCATCTTCCTCAAAAGTTAGCAGGTGTCTGGTTTTATCCCTCTATGCGGGTATCAGCTCTGACTATCCCTGCACAAGGTTACAAGTGTACACATACCCGTGTCCATCCTTATCACACAGATCTGGTAGTGCCTACGTTTTTCTGGGAAGACTCACAACAGGTAGATGTAGATGATTTTTCTTTGGGTCACTAGCTCACATGGAGATTTATTATTAATTATGAAAGCTCAACCTTAGCTCAGATTTGTTTTTAACCATTTCTTATAACTTACATTAACCCATATTTTAAAATCTAAGTTCAGACATATGGCTCAATACCTCATCTCTCCATATTGCCCATCTTGCTTCCTCTGTGCTTCTTCTGTGTTCTGCCTAATCTCTTCCACCTAACTATTTATTAAACCAATCAGAAGGAACCTTGGCAAAGACACATCTTCATAGTGTAAGCAGATATTCCATAACAGGTTGAGGTGAACTGCCAGGGAGGGCTTTGCGAACTGAACATTTATAACTTGGAGGAGAAATTGAATGTCTTTATGAGCATGAACTTGTAGGTGACATTTAATTGTCCTGATGAACCAAGGTAAATAAGAACGTGCAGCTGGCTGAGCAGGATTAGAGTCCATGAGTAGGTATTGTGTCCCTCAAAGGCTGTTGTAGACACCAGGGACATTTTCTTCACTGCTTCTAAATTCGTGGAATGACTAGTCTTGCCTCTGTGTAAGGTATTTAATGTGTTATAATAGAGACATGTATCATTTATCACATCTTTGTCTTTTTTCTGTGGCTGGAGCTCAAACATAGGTATAATTTTTTTAAATTAAAAAATTAAAACACGGGTGGGGGAGATGGCTCAGCAGTTAAGAACATTGACCGTTCTTCTGGAAGGCTGGAGTTTGATTCCCAGCATCCACATGGCAGTTAACAACTTGTCTGTAATTCCAAGATCTGACACCCTTACACAGTTATACATGCAGGCAAAACACCAATTCACATAAAATTAACAGATATTTTAAAAAATTAAAATAACTTTAGAGCAACTCAAGGTTCTTTTGTAGTTATGATAATTTATTTTAAAGTTTGGACATTAAAATATTCCGAGGTGGTCTGTAAGAAGGCTCAGAGGGTAAAGCACTCATCAGGAAATAGACATTCGAAGAAGGGTTGTGGGAAAAGGCACCCCCAAGCAAACATTGCAAAACCAAACCATGTCATAAAACTGACTCCAGAGCTCAGTGCTGCCACCTAGTGTCTGCTCGGTCCCAATTTAGTTGTCTGTAAATTGAACAAATTCTCTCTCTCCTCTCTCTGTCTCTCTCTCTTCTCTGTCTCTCTCTCTTCTCTCTCTCCTCTCTCTTTCCTCTCTCTTCTCTCCTCTCTCTCCTGTCTCTCTCTCTTCTCTCTCTGTCTCTCTCTCTCCTCTCTCTCTCTTCTTTCTCTCTACTCTCTCTCCTGTCTCTCTCCTCTCTCTTTCCTCTCTCTTCTCTCCTCTCTCCTGTCTCTCTCTATCCTCTCTCTCTCCTCTCTCTGTCTGTCTCTCTCTCCCCTCTCTCTCTGCTCTTTCTCGTCCCTCTCTCTCCTCTCTTTCTTTCTCTCTCTCTCTCTCTCTCTCTCTCTCTCTCTCCTCTCTCTCTCCACTCTCTCCTCTCTCTCTCCCCCCTCTCTCTCTCCTCTCTCTCGTCTCTCTCTCTCCTTTCCCTCTCTCTCTTTCTCCTCTCTCACTCTCTCCTCTCTCTCTCCTCTCTAACTCTCTCTTCTCTCTCTCGCTGTCTCTCTCTCTCTCTCATCTTTCTATGTACTCTCTCTCTCCTCTCTCTCCCCCCTCTCCTCTCTCTGTCTCCCCTCTCTCTCTCTGCTGTCTCTTGTCTCTCTCTCTCTCCTCACTCTCTCTCTCCTCTCTCTCTCTGTCTTTGTCTCTGTTTCCCCCCCAGCCCCCGACAATGATACACATACAGGTGAAACACCCCTATACATAAAAAATCTGAATTCACTGAATGTTGCCAGTATGTGCATGGGCATAGGAGTGTCCACTTGAGAATAGGTAACCCTTCTAGGGCTGCATCCCCAAAGAAAACTGTCCCTCTCCCCACAGCCACCAAATGCCAATTTCTTCTATCTAAGTGTGCAGCTTCCTGACCTCTCCCCGCTCTCCATGCTGGGGTTTTGTGTGGCTCAGCCTTGTGGAGAACCCACTGTGTGTTCATTTGTGCAACTGCCTCATTGGTCAGAAAATGCCACGTTGCTGTAGTTATCCATTGCCTCTGGCTCCTATTATCTTTCTGCTTCCTCTTCCATGATAATCCCTTAGGCTTGGAGGAGGGGGTGTTGATATACATATTCTGCTTAGTGGTCTCGTTGACTAATTTTGGGTCTCTGTTAATAATCATCTACTGCAAAAAAGGCAGTTTCTGTGATGGGAGTTGAGCGATGCACTAATCTCTAGGGATAACGGGAAGTCTATAGGAGTCATTAATACTATGTCCATTTAGCAGAATAATAGTAGTAGGTTCTCTCCTGGGGACATGACCTCTCTAACCATGGGTTCTTGACACTGCTAATGGTGCGGGCATGAGTTCTGTCTTGTGGAACAGTCATTAAATTCAATCAGAAAGTGGTTACTTCCATTACATTTGGGTCACTGTTACACCAATAAACATATTTAACCAGACCTTTTTTTTTTTTTTAAATTGTAGTTCACAGGGTTCATAGCTAGAAATTACTTTTTTTTTGTGTCTCATTTGAGCTTCTTAGGAATGCTATATAGTAGGCATTATTTTATTTACTTTTTAAAAAATTGAGGTGATGAAAGATGTGCATCCCGAAGCCATTCACTTCATAAATCATTAGGGTTTAGACCCAGGTCAGCTCTCAGCCCGTGAATCCTAGTTTTGTGCTTTTTACTTAAAATAATGGAACCTAGATATGACGAAAGTACAGATATTGGGTTATTTTGATGATACTTGAACAGTAGTTTTTAATTTATTTTTATTTTTTGACTCAGGGTGTCACTACATATTCCTGGCTAACTGGAACTCACTATTTAGAACAGGCTGGCCAAATATTCAAAGATATCAGCCTGCTTTGGCCTCATGACTTCTGAGATTAAAGGCAACACAGTTTTATAATTAATTAAAAATAAGAAAAAGTTAAGCTTTCACAGATATGGTATATAAAATATTTGTTTAAAAATTAATTTATAAAGTATTCACTTCTGAGCTTTTAAAATATTGATTTTACTTTATGTGTATGTGTGTACATATACATGGAGATCAGAAGACTCAGAAGAAAGCATTGACTCCCCTGGAAGTGGGATTAGAGGCAGTAGAGAGCAGTTCTGTGGGTGCTAGGAACTCCCCAGGGTCCTCTGCAAAATCAGGGAGTCTGTTTACCCCCTGAGCCGTCTGTCTCTCCAGCCCCAATTTTTATTATTTTTAAGCATGTTCATTCATGCCTCTCTCTTTCTCTCTCTTTCTCTCTCTCTCTTTCTCTCTCTCTCTCTGTGTGATGAGTGTGTCTAGCCAACCATTGAGTGCTTGTAATATTAGGATCTAGTCAGAACAGGATTACTCAGCTAATCAAGCTCTGGACCTATGGAGAACACTCTTTTCTTCTAATTCTCTTGTTTTCTTGAAGTGGGATTATGTTGTTACATTAGAAATAATTGTCCTGCCTACTGGTTTAATAAAAAATGCTGATTGGCTGAAGGCAGACAGGAAGTGTGCACGGGGCTACCAGACTAAGAAAACTCTGAGAACATGAAGAGCAGAGCAGAGGCCAGAGTGATGCCAGAGAGATGCTAGATGAGATGCCAGCAGACACAGAGGAAAGAATTTGAAATTCTGTTCCCAAAAAAGGTACCAAGCTGCATGGCTAAACAAGATAAGAATAATGGGTTAGTTTAAGAGTTAAGAGTTACCAAGGGCTGGAGAGATGGCTCAGGAGTTAGGAGCACTGGCTGCTCTCTCAGAGGATCCAGATTCAATTCCCAGCACCCACATGGCAGCTCACAACTGTCTGTAACCCCTGTTCCAGAGATCTGACACCTTCATACCAATGCACATAAATAAAGCTAAATACATTTTTAAAAATTAAAAAAAGAGTGAAGAGTTAGCAAGTTATATGCCTGGGCCCTAGGCTAATCAACATAAAATTAATGTAAGTGTCTGTGTGTTTCTGTGGGACTGTGTGTCTGTGAGTCTGGACCACAGGCCAGACAGGTGAGAAACTTCATACTACATTTTCTCACCTCTGTAACTAGATCTGCTTTAGTTGAGACTGGTACCTGAAAAGCATCTGTTACCATAGCAGAAGCTGTTCATGGCCATTACCTTGTGAAGCTAGAGGAACAACCCTATCTCCTCCTGAGGTACTGTCTATCATGACTAAAAGCAATGGAGAGAGGAAAGAGTTTATTTTAGCTTACAAGTCTCAGGTCACACTCCATCCATCACTGAGGGGAAATGCCTTATATGCTTGCCTTCACACCAATCTGATGGAGGAATTTTCTCAACAGAGGCTCCCTTTTCCCAGGCTACTCTAGCTTGTGTTCATTTAACAGAAAACTACTCAGCACCAGCACTGAAGGTGATGCCTGCTTAACCAAGAAGCATGTCCAGCAGTCTTGTTGCAGCCAGATCATTGTTTGTACTCTATGGTAGGGATTCTGACTCCACAATGCCTGTATTCTGTTCTTTTTTTTTTCTTAAAATAACCTAAAAGACAAATGCTTTTTATGATTTGTGGTTGAGTTGCTAAAAGGGTCTATAACTGTCAATTTTTTAAGAAGCATTTTCACAAGTATGGGTGTTTTGCCTGCATGTATATCCATGTACCCTGTGTAGAGAGGGTGTTGGATCCCCTGGAACTAGAATAGATGGTTGTGAGGCATATTGTTGGTGCTGGGAATTGAACTCACATTCTCTAGAAGAGCAAATGGTGCTCTTAACTGCTGAGCTATCACCCCAGTGTATACACACACACACACACACACACATATACATATATATTTGGTTTTTCAAGACAGGGTTTCTCTGTGTAGCCCTGGTTATCCTAGAACTCACTCTGTAGACCAGGCTGGACTCCAAACCAGAGATCCACCTGTCTGCCTCCATAGTGCTGGTATTAAAGGCATGGGCCACCACACCTGGCCAGTCTCTAATTTACTAATTCCATTTATTTCTTTATTGTGTGTGTGCCATGGAGTGGGTGTGCAGGTCAGGGGACAAGTCAGCTCTCTACTTTCACTATTTGAGTCTCAGGCTGGAGCTCTGCTTGTCAGGCTTGTGGAAAGGCTGAGCCCTAAGTTCCAGATGCAAGCTTTATATAATTGTTCAGAAATTTTTGTGCATCTTCTGTGATGGGCACAGGCGTAGGCCGGTGCAACTGGAACCAGAAGTCAGACTTAAATATAGCAACAGCCCTAATTAGGGTTCACGGTCTTGAGTGGCTTTTGGAGGATGGTCAGCTTTCCCAGTCTTCTCCTGCAGGTGGCAGACTTGGGACAAGAATCAACTAGAAACACCAGGACAGGAATTGTCTCAGTTTGCTTTTGTTCCTTGAGATCAGAAGAATCGGTATTGGAAGCAAAGGAGCTTTGTGGTGTTTAGCATAGGTTTTAAGGTACTTAAAGATTCTGGTTTTCCTTTTAGTATTGTCATGGTGATTAGGTGAGGGATTGTATCTTCCTTTACTATTTTGGTAGTGACTTTAAATGACAGGAGTTTTTAGGGTTATGCTAACTTTAGACTATAGAAATGCTTTAATTTTCTAGTTAAAGAAATCAAGGGGAGGGAGGGAAAAAAGTAGAAATCCTACAGAGAGAAGATTGCTTCTCCTGCAATTTGGATACCTTTAGGATCAATTTGTTTTTTTTTTTTTCCCAAGGCAAAATCAATTATGGAGAAAAGATTTGAATTAACCTCAACCTTGGATTCTATTGATTGATTGATAGGTGTGTGTGTGTGTGTGTGTGTGTGTGTGTGTGTGTGTGTGTGTGTGTGAGAGAGAGAGAGAGAGAGAGAGAGAGAGAGAGAGAGAAATAGTGCACATATGCAGGTTAGGGGACAACCTTCAGTAGTTAGTTCTCACCTACAACCATGTGATCCTAGGGATCAAACTCAGGTTATCAGTCTTGATAATAAGTACCTTTATCCACTGAGGCATCTCACAGGCCAGTCCTTGCATTCTGATTATATATATCTATATATCTATATATATCTGTCTGCGCTTATGAGGGCTGATGTCCTCAGAAGGTAGAGGCATTGGATCCCCTGGAGCTGGAGTTAACATACTCAGATCCCCTGGGCATTTCCTCCAACTCCAGCTGGGCATTCTAAAATGAACCAGTAGGTGGCATTCACTTATTTCTTATTCATATTAAATTAGTATTCAACTCTGCCTGGCCTTCTGTGATACATGTTTTCATTGATAAAGTACACTCTACATATAGCCCTAGTCAAAAGTACCTCCTGCTTCTGTATATAAAGGAAAAATCTGGGGGCTGGAGAAATGGATCAGTCGTAAAGGGCACTGGTGGTTCTTCCAGAGATCCTGAGTTCAATTTCCAACCACCACATGGTGGCTCACAACCATCTGTAATGAGATCTGGTGCCCTCTTTTGGAGTGCAGGCACACATGCAGGCAGAACACTATACATGATAAATAAATAAATCTTTAAAGAAAGAATCTGGGGGCTGGAGAGATGGCTCAGTGGTTAAGAGCACCATCTGCTCTTCCAGAGGACCCGGGTTCGATTCCCAGCACCCACATGGCAGCTAACAACTGTCTGTAGTTCCAGTTCCAGGCAAACACCAAGGCGAATAAATAAATAAATAAAGTTTAAAAAAAAAAAAAAAAAAGAAAGAATCTGGTTCCTTGCTTGTTAATGTAGACTTCTGGGTTCCACTGCTGTTGTGACTCACTAGGTCTTGTGACAGCTAGTTCTGGAAATGTACTGTTCAAGCAAGCACTTCCAAGTGATCACCTGGAGCAGCACCCTGAGAACATTCTGGTGAGGAATGCAGTTGTGGTGCCATGTTTTAAGATGTATTAATAGTCACTGCTTACTGGGAGCTCATTATTTGCTGAGCTCTGAGCTCATGTTTTATTAAGATGCAGTTCTTCACACCATGAGGCAAATGTATTGTTTTACCATTTACATGGGGAGAAAGTGAAGCACACAGTATTCAAATAATTGTCACAGAGTCGTGCAGCATGTAAATATTGGCACTGTGATTTAAATTAGGTTTCTATAGTGGCTGGGTCTGCATTTTTAACAAATGCACAGGTGGGTTTTGGGGTCTCTTCAGCTAATCTATTTCATGTATGAAAAGGCCTTAAGACTCTGTGGACTAAGCCATGTTTCAGGCCAGGTTCCTCCTGGGGTCTAAGCTGTCCAGCAGCATGGAATCATAGAAATAACCCCAGAGAAAGGAAAGGCAGCCTTTATTCTTTTTCTCCTGTATTCCTTATCAGGAGGGGTGAGGCAGGCCCCCTCCCACACCAATTTTATTCATTAGAAAACAAGATTCTGAGCCCAGAGTGTTCTCTGAGGACAGTCTTCTGAATGACTTGAAGAGCCAGGCATGGAGCTTCGTGCCTATAATAGCAACTCAGGGGAGTCTGAGGTCAGCTTGGGCTGCATAGGGACATTCTGACTCAAAAAAGGAGAAAAAGGAAAAGCTTTGTCTCCAAATGAAAGTTCTTAGCCCTATTCCCAGACTAAGTGAGTCAGATCCTCCAGTATTGGGGACCAGAAGACCTTCCCCTTTAACAAATGCCCTGATGACCCATCTCCATGTTAGAGAACCTGTGGGCCAGAGGTGCTCTGTGTTTTCTGACACAGAGAGTCCATGATTCTTAGCTTTGGAAGTCCGACTTCTTAGGTGAATGCCTTAACTAAAAGGTATGTGATGTAATCACTGCTTCATACAGGCTCTGGGAACTATTTTAAAGGGACAAAGAACAGGAGAAAGCTTGGATCTGTGTGCGTGCATGTGCTGAAGACCTGGTACATATTAAGGCTGACCTCAGACTTGATATATGACCTCTGTTGGGTCCTCCTCCTCCCCCCACCTCTTGAGGGTGGGTTATAGATGTGCATCAACATACCTGCCTTGAACATTTTTTAAAAGATTGTTGGACCCCATTTCTACTTTAATTTTACATGTTCAGAAACTAATAGTCTATTATTCTTTAATGCAATTGTCAAACACTTAGGATTTTTTCCGTTCATTTCAGAGTCATTTAGACTTAACTTGTTGAGTGGATCACATGGAAGAAGCACATTAGAACGCTCTGTGTTGATTAGCTGATGAACATGCCCACATAACCTCCTTCAGTAAAGAAACCCAGAAGTCCCCTTTATGCTTTCAGTCAACTCCCTAAATGTAATTATTTTCATTTTCTTTTTTGAGATAGGGTCTCACTATATAACTCTGGCTATCCTGGTACTTCTGTGTGGACAAGGCTAGCCTGGAACTTACGGAGAGTTCTCAGCCTCTGCCTGCAGATTGTGCAACCATGTCTGGCTGTAACTCTTGCCTTGATCTCTAATAAAAGGTGATTTTAAAAAAAAAAGTCAGCTTTTGTTTGGTTCAGCTTCATGTAATTGTCTGGGCACCCATTATATGCCTGCTCTGAGGATACAGAATAATCACAGTTTCTGCCCAGTGGAGTCCATTTTTTTGACAGGAGAGACAGACTAAAAAATCAGCCATAGAAAGTGATGGTTGTGCTGTGTGTTATACACTTGGAAGATAAGGAGACTGGGCAGTCATTTTCTTAAAGATGTGTCTGGTCCTGCCTAACTATCGAATAGTCCCTGATGTGAGGGGAGTGTGGCTTGAGAAATATCAGGATAGAATTAGAAGAAGACAGAAAATTAGCCCCAGGTTTATTTCTCAGGTTCTTTTTATACCCAAAGCAGGGAGGGCAAAAGACCTCCCAATCTCAAGGATACCATGAAGTACAGACAAGCATAAACACCTTCTTAATTTTCAAAGCATCCAGGAACCACGCCTTACAGAAATGCACCATGTTATACAGCCTTGGGGAACAAGGCACCTGGTGACCACTCCATTGACCAAACATCCGGCTAATACAGCCTTGAGAAGCAAAACAAACTTGGACTCTCTGACTTTGAGTCCAGATGGAATCAGGCCACAGGCTGGAGTCTTTGTGTGCTCCTGTGAAGGTTGGAGAGATGGTTCAATGGTTAAGAGGACCCATATTTAATTCTTAAGTGTTCACATCTGGTGGCTCACAATCACCTGTAACTCCAGCTCCAAGGGGATCTGCCACCCTCTAATTGCCTCCACGGACACTGCCCATAATTAAAAAATAAAACTGATCTTTAAAATAATGAGATGCAATGAGAGTAAAGAGTAAAGATAAAATATGGATCATTAAAAGTTATATCAACTCAAAGGGGTTCGTTTTTATAGTATGAACGCCAGGACTACAGCACTCCTTCACCAGGCCTGTGTGAAATGAAGGATAGCATACACATGACGGCTTGGTTTAAATAACCCACGCAGCACTCTAAGTCTAAGGAGAAGGATATGTGACATCCTGCAGACATTATAAAATAAGAGAGATCTATTTCTCTGTAAATGCTGAAGTGTAATTAGATATTTTCCTTGCATTTTGTCATAATTAAAAAAGGTTGCACTACCAATTTTGGCTGATTAAAAGGGGCTCATTTACACATGTGGTTTTAAAACAGAAAATGTGAGCATCCAGACAGATTCCAAAGCAGGAGAAGGTAATGTCACTAAAGTGACATTAAAATTTTTAGGGGTGTTAGGGTTCTGATCCTCTTCCTGGAGCCCTGGCCAATAGCGATAACCTGACATAAAATAGTCCTTAAGAAGACTTCTCACCTTCATGGCTCCCCTTTCCTTCCCTCCCCCTCCCCAGCCAGAGGTCATGCTCTCCCTTGACACCCCCCCTCCTTCCCCTCACTGTAATAAAGCCCCTCCACAGGTTCCCAGCTTGTGTGAGTCTTTCAGTAGTGGCCCACGCTGACTACTGCATGGGACCACTTCTGCCAGCTTCAGGTACTTGTGATCTATATATTTATGGTAACATACCATTGGTGAAATGTTAGAGTTCTGACCCACCTCCTAAAGTCCTGGCCTGCTCAGTGTCTTCACAGTCAGTCTTTAGGAAAGAAGATTCCTCTCGTTCTTTCTCTCCCTCACTTGCCAGAAGGCAAGAGTCCCTCCCTCCCTCTCTCTTTCCCTGACCTTCCCCATCTTTCCCCCTTCTCATTCTAATACAGTCCCTCCAAGTGAGCCTGAGTGTCTCTTTTCGTGGCCCACACCCATGTCGATTTCACCACAGTGCTGCCCAGCTCCATGGGGCAGCATCTGCCAGCTCCAGGTACTCTCGCAATCATAACATTACATTGGTGCTCTGCTCACCTTCTTGTCTCTTGTTCTCCTCGCCCCTCCCCCTTATCAGAGGGTGTGCACCTCTCTCTCCCTCCTTCTAATAAAGTCCTCTCCCTCCACGTGAGCCCAGCTGGGTGTCTCTGTCGCTGCCGGCTCTTTTTGTGTCCCACACCAATCACTGCCACAGTGCCACCAGACTGCATGGAGCCCCATATGCCAGCTATAGGTATTCCAAATCTATATATTAATCATAACATAACATTGGTGTCGTCCGGCTTGTCAGGGTTTCTCCTGGCAGTCACTTTGCCCTGCCAGCCTGCTAGAACAGTCTCAAAGCTGGGACCCCACACTTCCCCTCCGCAATTCCCACAAACGGGGCTGGCCACTCCCATTACTGCCGTCTGAGCTTTGCTCGGATTCTTACAGTCCATCCTCTCAGACTTTCACATTTCGAGCTTAGCCCCTGCTCTCTGCTTGTTGACGAACCTTTGAGCAGTTTGTGCCATTTTCGTATTCGATTCTCGCTCACTATAGAAAATGTTCTGGTCTACATTTGGATCATTTTCCCTCGGTCTCAGTAATGGAAAACCTAGCTGAGGACTTCCGTTCACATTTGGCCCCGCCTCCTGACCCTCCCCTTCCCCAGCCAGTGAGCTCAGGGGCCGGGGCAGCATGAGACCCAGGGCTGGGCACTGGGACCCTAGGCTCTCCACTCGACTCCGTGTGGTTGCTGGGACTCGCAGCAACAGAAGAACCAAGGCCTGAGTGTTCAATCTTCTGCTCCTTGTTTGCTCTCACCCACTTCTCTGCCTCTCCTTTCTTTACTGATTTTAAATATTTCTGGTTATATGTTCATTTATCTTACAAACAAACACCCCCCCCCCCCCCCGCCCTGCAGACCATGTGATCACGTGCCATTTGGCTTTCTTGCCATCTTTATTGCCCGGTATGCCAAGATCTCACTTGCCTGCAGCAGATCTGATCCCTCCCCAGGTCTGCTTTCTGATTGGCCCTCCCCCATGCTATGCCGGTATACATATACAACTCTGTTTATACATGGTCTAGATATGAAGGCTACACCTCAATGCCTTTATACACCTTGCTCTGGCAGCTATGCTTTGTAATTTAAGACTCACCCAGTTGATAATTGTGATCATGATTTTGATATCGCAAAAAGTCATCTGAGAGATTTTAGATCTCTTTAAAAACAGTTTTTATATTTCTGGGCATACATTGTTAGACCAGTGGTCACTCTATATTCATTAAAACAATTGTTATTATCAGAATTAAAAAGGTTCTACTCCAGTCAAATCTGAGGCAGATAGCTCAGGAAATCCTTGATCCTAGAATACAAGGATAAACAGCTGAGTCAGTCACACACATCTTTAATCCCAGCACAGAGAAAGCCAGGAGTGGGGATCAACATCCTTAATCACATAACTCCAGAGACAGAACTTCTGTTTCTGTGAGTTCAAGGCTACACGCCCTTAATCCTAATCTGGATGGGATAGGGTATATAAGGGCTCACAGAAACCAGGCAGAAGCAGAAGTGACTGGCAGAAGCTACAGGCAGAAGAGACCAGGACCAGGAGAGAGGCTGAGGAAGTTGCAAGACAGTTTGGTGAGGACTGATTGTGGTGCTTTCTCTCTCTGATATTTCAGCCTTCCTCAGATATTTGGCTCAGAGTCTTCTTTGCAAACAACCCCAAATCGTGCTACTACACATGTCTATGAGCCTAAAAGTTCCAAATCAGCTCATAAATTCCAACTTGTGTTCCTAGTTTGCATTTCTCTCAGCAGGTGTTCACTCAGCTGGCAGACATAGCCAAGCATCAGTCACTTCTGCTACCTGCTCCAGACAGTGAGCTCAGACCACGGCCTAAACTCCCCCTTGCCTTTGACCAGCCTTTCAGCCTTTTTAAAGCCTGATGATAATGACCCATTTCTGCTTGAAGCCACTATAGAGGAGAATCCATCATCCCTGTTCTTGAGATGAGTTAAAAGGCCAAGTCAAAGAAAACGCCTGGACTCAAAGTTACCAATTAATAGATTTATAAGTATGAGAGTTGCTAACATAGTAAAGACACATATAGAGGATGCATACCTAATAGACAGACAGTTCTCAAATACTCAGAGATCTGCAGAACATGGCATTTAAAATGTTCAGTTAAAAAGCTTTTTATGATAGATAGACATGCTGGCTCCTGGCTCCTGTATCTCCTCTTCAAAGAGGATCAATGGGCACAGTGGAACCTTCATACAGAACTTTCTCCAGGATGGCTGCTGTGGGGGCTGGAGAGATGGCTCAGAGGTTAGAGCACTGGCTGCTCTTCCTGAGATCCTGAGTTCAATTCCCAGCAACCACAGGTGGTCACAACCATCTATAATGGGATCTGGTGCCCTCTTCTGGCATGCAACATACATACATGCAGACTGAACACTGTATACATAAATAAATAAATCTTAAAATAAAAGTTACTGGGGCTGGAGAGATGGCTCAGTGGTTAAGAGCACTGACTGTTCTGGAGGTCCTGAGTTCGGTTCCCAGCATCCACATGGCAGCCAACAACTGTCTGTCATTCCAAGATCTGACACCCTTACACAGTTATACATGCAGGCAAAACACCAGTTCACATAAAATAAAAATAAATATTTTTTTAAAAAAGGCTGCCTTTTACCTCAACTGCTGCTAAAGCCACTCAGACAGTGGACAACAGGACCCTGGGGAATCCATTGCTTCACTCTTGCCTAGACAAGGTAGGCTAGCTCTTCCCAGCTCCACAACTGTCAGATCTTCTGAGGCCTGGCAGCCTGGCAGCCAAAGACAGCCAAAGACCGACTTGTTCTGAGACCTCAATGATCATGGAGGTATAGATGCCCTCCAGTTGGCCAGAAGGTGAATCTCTGTCACTCTTAACTGCTAACTCAGGTCTAAGTTTTCCTCCTCAGATTTCTGATGCCCATTGATAACTAGGCTTTGCTTCAGGTGCCTTCTCAGATCTTTATATAAAGTCACAGTTCTCATTCTCTCTCTTTTTTTTTTAAATTGAGAGATGTTTTTTTTTTTCTTTTTTTTTTTAAACTTTATTTATTTATGTATTTGCTTTGGTGTTTGCCTGGAACTGGAACTACAGACAGTTGTTAGCTGCCATGTGGGTGCTGGGAATGGAACCCCAGTCCTCTTGAAGAGCAGATGGTGCTCTTAACCGCTGAGCCATCTCTCCAGCCCCAGTTCTCATTCTCTTAGAGCTAATACTAAGTATAGACACAGTTCACCCACCTACCAGAATTTACCATCAGAGAGGGTATAAAAAAAGCCTCTCTCCTCTTCCTTCACTCACTTCCTTTGGTAAATTTCTTTTAGTGACAGATTTAAAGATGTGTTTCATTGGTCTGAAACTAGGCCCTGGAAAAGTGTTCGTACCTACTAACCCAAAGCCATAGTTTTGCTATGACATATCAAAATGTAAATCTGTTCCAGCTATTTTATAGATATTTGTAGGTTTCTGCACAGGCCCAACCTCCTGCCAGACAACAGAGAAACAGCAGATGTGATGTCTCCAGTACTCCTAGGACACATTCCTGAGACTTGACTGTGGGAACTACCTCTCCAGACTCAAGCGAGCACCCACCAGCAACTGGAACCTGGTTTTCCAAGATGTCCCAATGAAGGGCACATCTGCTCTTGTACCTCTTTCATTCACCCTTGTCTCTCCTGTACATTCAGGGCACTTTTCTATTCCATTCCTTTTGGCAGTTATGACTCTGTGGCTAGCCCCATTCACAGGGCTGATGCTGATAATTTATTTTTTCTCTAGAAACCTCCCTTCTCAGCTCCTTCAAGGAACAAACAGATGCCTGAGGTTTCCAGGATGACAGGTAACTGAATGCCTCTTCACTCACACCTCCTGCTGGATGTGACCCCAGTCCCCCTACTTTGTCCCAAATTTGCAGGAAGCAGTCTGGAGAATAGAGAACTCTGTGCCCTCATTCCTGTCTCCCCCTACTAGCCATCAATAACTCACCTTTTCATAAAATCAAAAAGAGAGGGAACTTAGAATTCTGACCCTCTTCTCGGAGCCCTGCCCAATAGTATCAACCTGGCCCACCCAGTGCCCTGACATCAAACAGTCCTTAAGAAGACTTCTCACCTTCATGACCCTCCTTTTCTTCTTCCCCGCTTCCCTGCCAGAGGTCATGCATGCCCCTTACCCCCCTCCCTCACCTCCCTCTCCCTCTCTTTTTCTTCCCTTCCCCTTATTCTAATAAAGGCCCTGTTTGTGAGCCCAGCTTGTGGTCTCTTTCCCACTGCTCTATATATTTCTTTCCTTAGCCCACACTGACCACTGCCATCTCACTGCCCAGCTGCATGGGGCCATTTCTGCCAGCTAGAGGTACTTAGAATCTATATATTTATCATAACATAACAGTGAGTCCTTTGAACTTGGTAATTGTCCAGGATCAAGTATATACTTTCATGAGCATCTACACTTTTCTTTTTTTCTGAGACAGGGTCTCATGTACCCCAGACTAGCCTTGAACTCACTATGTAGCCAAGGATGACCTTGAACTTCTAGGTCTCCTGCTTCTACTCACCGGTCCAGGATTCTAGGCATGTGCCACCACACTTGCTTTATATGGTGCTGGGGATTAAGCCCAGGGCCTCTTTTTGTACACCAGGCAAGCACTCTATCTATTAAGCTTCTTCCCAGCCCTAGGCTGTATTCTTAAACCAGCCTACTAAGAATTTTTAAATGTATAATTTAGAATATGTCTGTTATGAGTTTGTAGATACACTGAATGAAGGAGAAAATATTGGCAGGTGAATTATTCTTGTGCACTAAAATAAAACTTTTTAAACATTTCTCTATTAGAGAATTGAATGAATATCATTTTTTCACTTCTGGCCTAAGAATGATCATAAAAATTTCACTTTGGAAAGCAGGGGATGGCAATATTACTGTCAAAGAAAGTTAGAATTTAAGGAAAGAGTGTCACATGAACCCAAAAGTGTTGCTTAAGGTACACGAAGAGGAACATATTCTGGAGTTAATTTGAGAAAATGTCTAAACGTCTTGAAGATCGGCTCCATGAGTTCTGAGAGCTCATGGAGGGCCCCAGAGTGGCAAGTCTCAATGCTGATGATTTCAGCCTGCTTGTCTCAGGGCCTTCCTCTCTTCTTGCCTATATCCATGATCTTCTCAATGTGACTTTGCAGCTCTTTTTATTAAATGGCTGAAGTCTCTGAAACTTGCATGATTTTTGGACTTCCTTTAAATTTTTTTTTAATGATTTATGTGCATTGGCATTTCCATGCATGTATGTCTGGGTGAGGGTGTTAGATCTCCTGGAACTGGAGTTATAGACAGTTGTTAGCTGCTGTGTGGGTGCTGGGAATTGAACCTGGGTCCCCTGGGAAGAACAACTAGTGCTTTTGACATTTGAGCCTTCTCTCCAGCCCTTTTGTGGCTTCTTTAGTAAACAAAATGTATTACAGATAATTGTTGCCAGTTCCCAGCCAAGGTATACTGAGAAAATAGGCATTGTTTGCTAAAGAGTGCACAGTCATTTTGTTATGTTTACTTATTTCCTTATTTTGTGTGTAAACATTATAGGTACACACTTGCTGTGGTGTGTGTGTATGAGAGAGACAAGAGAGAGAGGGAGGGAGGAGAGAGAGAAGGGAGGGAGGCAGGGGAGAGAGAAGGGGAGGGAGGGGGAGGGAAGGAGGCAGGAGAGAGAGAGAGAGAGAGAGAGAGAGAGAGAGAGAGAGAGAGAGAGAGAGAGAGGACAGCTTGCTGAACTTGGTACTTTCCTTCCACCCTATGAGTCTGAAGAAATGAACTCCAGGCATCAGGCTTGGCAGAAGTGCCTTTACCATTGAGCCGTCTTCCCAGCTCAACAGTCACTATTTTGGCCCAAATAAAGAGATGTTTGACATTTTGTGAGTGCCACAATACTTACTATTGTCTTAGAATTATGATCTGACTTACTTAATCTTTTTTATCTGTTTGCTATTTATTTTTCTGAGAGAAGATTTTTTTTTTAGATTTTTATTTTATGTGAATTGGTGTTTTACCTGCATGTATAACTGTGTAAGGGTGTCAGAACTTGGAATTACAGACAGCCATTAGCTGCCATGTGGATGCTGGGAATCCAACTCAGGTCCTCTGGAAGAACAGTCAGTGCTCTTAACCTCTGAGCCAGAGAGAGGATTTTTTTAAAAAAAATTTTTTTGAGGATAGTCTTGGCTATCCTGGGACTTGCTATGTAGACTAGGCTGGCCTCAAACTCATAGAGATTGGCCTGTCTCTGCCTCCTGAGTGCTGGGATTAAAAGCATGTGCCACCACCTCCCATCCAGACAGGGTCTTTTGAAGCCCAGGTTAGCCTCAAACTCTCTAGAGCAGTTGTAGAGGACTTTGAACTCCTGGCCTTCCTGTTTTCCCTTCCCAAGCACAATGAAAACATGCCTTCTGCCACCACACCTGGTGTTCTTCATCTCTTTAGTCTCAGAGTAACAGTGTGTGAGGTTGGTATTCTGAGATGGTTTCTGTCCATTTATTTTGTCTGCCCCAAGTATAATCATACTTGCTAACTCTTTGGGTATTTTTTCGCCAGGGTCAGGCAAGGCCCAGTATCCACTATTATTTAATATTTTCTGAGAGCTCAAAGTGGTAAGATAAACAGAGATTTTAATGAAAATGAATAGATTACTACTTAGAAACCCAAGAAGTTCAGGGAGGATCATTAGAAGGGGCTGAAGAGATGACTCAGTTGGTAAACACTTCTGTGCAAATGGGAGACCTCAGGATTGCAAGTAAAAAAGCTAGGCTCTGTGGTGTGTGCTTGCAATTCCACCAAAGGTGAGACAGGCAGAGAGACAGAGGCCTCCTGGAGGTATGCATGTCAGCTAGCCTAGCCTGTTTTGTGAAGTTCCACACCTGGGAGAGACTCTGTCCCCAACAAAAGTGCATGAGGAATTAATACTCCAGGCTATCTCCCCACTGACTTCCACATATAGTAAGGCAGCTGGTGTGAAAATCAGGTTATAAATCTCAGAGCTCAGAGCTTATTCTTTAAAATCAACACTCATCAGAAAATACAGGATAACAATTTTAAGAAGCTAGTACAAACTAATTGTTTAGGGATAAATGAAACATTCAGGCATACACAAATAAAATTGTAAACATCACTGATGAACCTGAAGGAAAACTTGAATAAATGGTAAGGCACACACTATGACTCAGTGTTCTAGCCATTTGAATTCTAATAAAAACCACTAGGTTTTTAAAGTAGGTGATATCAATCTAAGGCCACCTGTGAAGCTTAATAAAGGGGTGAGGAAATTTGGAAGACTGAAGGGTAGCTGACAGAGTAGGTGATTAAAGGATGTTAAGTGGATGATGGGAAAGACCTGATCACATGATGCTGCTGAAATGAGAGGCTGAGATACAGGTGCACGTACAGCTTGGACCTGGAGTGAAACTGCTTTTTGACTCAGGCCTGCTCGCTTGTTACTGATGTTGAGATCTAAAGAAGGTATGGCACAGGGCACGGGACAGATGGAGAGGACAGTAGGGTGCCTTGGGTAAGTAACTGAAGCAGAGGAAGACCCTCTAGACCCCACCCTGTGTTTAAAATGGGAGGGAAGGAAAAAGCACTCTTGGGAATTCATGCTTAAGGCCCGGGATCTGGTGAGTGTTAGATGTAGTCTCCCTTCATAATTTGTTCGCCCTGAAGCTGAACTGTTAATTCCTCTGTTAGTGGGCAAGTAGGCCATGGCTAAGTGAAGTGCATAGGCATCTTTTATGTCCCGGAATCCTAAGCTTAGTTTTTGTGCCCTCCTTTGCCTTACTCTGTGCTATTGCACATCCTAAAATGACTGCAGTGACCTTCTACAGGCTTTGGGATGAAGTCTGTACACTGTACACCTTTTCTGGGCCCATGAAACCATGACAAACCTGGCTTAGTTCACACCTGACATGCTGTTTTGTGTTTGAACTTTTATATAGTCTTGCCAGTGTGGTCAGACATCTACTAAGTACTAGGCATTATGTGTTATATGAATTTTCCTGTTCATACTCATTCTGTTTTATAGGCTTTAATTTGGCTTCTGCTTTGTTAATCAGAAATCTGAGATTGCTTAGTAGAATAGAGAAATGGTTGCTCTTCTAGAGGACCTGGGTTTGACTCCCAGCACAAACATGCATGCCAGCAAAACAGAAATACACATAATCTAATAAAATAAATCTGAGGGACAGAAAAATGAAATAATTTGTCTAGGAACACAACAGCACAAGTGCCAGAGTTGAATTAAACAGATTTGACTTCACAGTTGGAATGAATTTTTTAAACTGTAATAAAATACAGATAACATAAAGTTTACCATTCTAGCCACTGAAAGAATATAATTCAGTGGAATTATGTACAGTTGTAATACGTGCTGAGCGCCAACACCAATAATTTTTTAGAACCATTTACCCATTATGTGAAAACCCTTTCCCCCACTTCCCCTCCCTTGAATCAGGTGACCTTTTAACCTCTATAAACTTGACTATTATTGCAAGTATCTCAAGTTAAAGGAATTTGACTAAAAGTGTGTTTATTTTTAGGCAGGATCTCACTGTATATTTCTGGTGTGCATGGAGATCACATCTGGCTTTAACTTTTTCTTTGTTACTGGCTTATTTCATTTAACATCTTCAAGGTTCATCTACATTGTAGATGTGCCAGAATTTTTCTTTAAAGGCTATCTTGTATTGCATTCCATTGTTTTCACTATGTGGCTTTTTTTTTTTCCTCCATTGCTGATGGACACTTGGGACCTGATCACCCTTTGGTTACTGTGACTGATGCTGTGATTTGCAAATCTCTGAATAGTTGCCTCTACTTTTGAATATTTTCTTGGAAATGGGAATTTTTTTTTTTAGTCTGAAGTACCCTTGGTTCTAGGGCTTGACCCAGGCATTCAGTTCAGGTATTCAGCAGAGCACCCCCCATGAGAACAAGGAACTAAAAGTCTAAAACTCTGTCCCAGGAAACAGAGTGACCCTGCCAAGAGAGCCATAATCAACTCAGATAGGACATAATGGTCGAACCTGTGATTAAAATACCAGAAGTTCTAAGCACAGCAGCTGCTACTGACACCCAGTTGTAAAAGCCCCCTAACCAGCTGACCTTGAGGCAACCCCATGACTATTGTGAGCAACCTTACGATTACAGGATGTCCTTTAAAGTGACCAATCATGTGTTGCCCCAGTTGCTATGGTGATTTTATGGTCTTAGCCTTTAAAAGAGATATGAGCTTGTTAACCCCTGCTCCTCCTTTGCTACTCTCTTGCTCTGGAGGCAGGGAGGTAGCCTGCCTGTACAGACAAAATAAATCTTCATGCTTTTTGCATCAACTGGCCCCGAGTCTGGGTTCTTGGGGCCCCCCTTCCCGAGGATAGTACCCTGAGTCTGGGGTCTATCAAGTCATATGGTAATTTGTCTATTTTTCTTCTTTTTTTCATTTTTTTTTTAAATTAGGACCTCCATATGTTTCTTATACTAGCCTCTGTATTTGCCTCCCTGTCAGCAGTGTATAGTGTCCACTCCCTCCTCACGGTTCACAGCACTTGCTTGTGTGTTTCTGTTCTGCCCATCATCCTAGGGCAAAGTAATAACTCATTCTGGTGTTATAGGAATATTATTTTAACTGGGCAAAGACGTATTACCTTTGTTTATGCTGCAGACTTTTACTTTAACTATGTAAAGGTGTGTTACTTTTGATGATGCTGCATTTGTTTAATTATGAAAAGACATGTCACATCTGTTACACCTTGCCTGCCAAAGACACCTGATTGGTTTAATAAAAAGCTGAATGGCCACTAGCTAGGCAGGAGAGGATAGGCAGGGTTAGCAAGCAGAGAGAATAAATAGGAGAAATCTAGGCCCAGGAGGAGAAGAGGAAGAACAAGAGGAGAGGGGGAGAGAATGAGGGACATGCTCAGGGCCAGAAGCTAGGCAGCTGTCAGCCAGCCAGCCAGAAACAGCAAAAAAGTCAGATGAGGTAAAAAATCCCAAGGCAAAAGGTAGATAAAGAGGAACAAGTTAAAAGAACTAGTCAGATATGTACCTAATTTAGACCAAGCATTCGAAACTCATAAGTCTCTGTGTTATGATTTGGGAGCTGGTTGGTGGTCAAAAAAAAAAAGTCTGCTATGGTCTGGTTTTGATTTATATTTTCTAAATGATGAGTGAAGTGTGCATCTTTGCATGCAAACTCTTGCATTCTCAACCTTGACTTGCTTAAAAATTAATGACTTTATTTTTACCAAAGAAATAACTATTTCCAGTACCGAGTGCCATTCTTCATCTTAGGGTTTTTTTTGATGTATATCTCGTACAGACCATTCTCAAAAAGAGGTCACCTGCTTCAAGAAAAATGAAAATGACACCTAAAGAAAAGAAGATTCCAGAATAAATGGTGCTGGGACCAAAGCCAGGGATCTTCTGCATGTTAACACTATTCCTAGTTCTTGGAAACAGCATCAGACTTTCAAGTGTGGGGGTAATGTTGCTCTGTTCAAATACCTATTCCGGATGCAGCTGAAGGGAGGCAAGGCTGATTTTGGCTCCCAGTTTAACAGGACACAGTCAGCATGGTGAGGAGTGTAGGACCCTGCATGACCTTTCCCTGCACTGAGCCATGAGGCAGGGCCTATGGTTGCTGGCTGTACATTCTGTGCAACACCCAGTTCCAGTAAGTTTCTGGTTTCCTGCCTGTGGGGGTTAGAAAGGTGAGTTTAAGTTAGCACAGGTGTGTTTAAGTTGTTTACCTCAAGTCAGTAATTTTCCAGCTGCCTGGGGTATTTCCACAGTATTTCTGCCCTGGGTGCTTAATTCTGACCCTCAGTCTCAATAAACAGCGTTCTCCTTGCATGAATGACCCAGGTCTCTGTGTCTTTAATCTCCAGGCCTGTGCCTGACTCGCCGATAACCCAGGTAGCATAGGCACTACAGAGGAGGAGGGCATGGTGTCAAGAGTGTGCAGCTGGGACTCTACCTCCTCACATCGTGGTGGAAAAAGAGACAGGAAGTGGGGCTGCGCTATAAGATCTCATGGTCTGTCTTCAGTGACCCACTTCCTTAAGTGGGGCTCCACCTCTTAAAGTTTCCACGACCTTCCAGAATAAGGCAACAGCTGGAAACCAAGTATGTACACATGGGAGCCTATGGGGACCATTTCAAATGCAAAGCACAGCCACTATACGGATCCTTAGCACATCCTTCTTAGAGAGATCCACCAAATTCAGTTCCTTCAGTGATGCCCTTGATGGCTGAGGGTCCTGTTCATGCATAGCATCCAGATTCCCCATCTCTCTATCTTCTTTAGCCTGAAACAGGTCTTCAGCTCTTCCCTAACTTGCATGAGCTAGGTATAAATGAAGATTGTAGGGCACGCATTTTGCTGACTCTCCCTCTCTACTCTTGCCCTCTTTCCTCATGGTGAGTGCCAACTTGCATTTTGGCTGGACTGGCACAGTGTTGTTATTTGGTTCCCGTGCTTTTAGCTTTAGTCACTTAGGCTGGCCTCTGTCTCCATGGTAAAGTCAGACTTTACTCTTATTGTAATTAATAAATATCTCTCAGGAGATACTTTGAGACCCTGTGAATGTCTCTTTCCTTATCAACCTATTACTTGCTAGAGTTTCCGCATTTGTTGATGTTTCTTGCCTGAATTTAATTACTACTATCATGATTTCATGGTGATAATCTTTTCAGTAGATTATAAAATGCTGCTATTATTTATTTTTTTACTTACACACATATACACGTGTGTGAAAGCCTCTCTCTCTGTGTGTGTGTGTGTGTGTGCAGGCCTGTATACAAATTGGAGGAGGACATCAGGTGTCCTGTTCTACCATTTTCCACTTGATTTTCTGTAGACAGGGTCTCTTGTTGAACCTTGACAGCCATGAAGCCCTATAAATCTTCCTATCTCTGCCATTCACAGCACTAGGGTTATAGATGTGGGTGGGGCCATGCCGAGCTTTTTATGTGGGTATTGGAGATTAAACCAACCTCCTCATGTTTATGCAACAATTACTCTTATCCACTGAACCATCTTCCCAATTTTTGTCTAGTTATTTTTTTAAAAAGTCAGTTATTTTATTTTATATGTGTATATGTGTGCTTGAGTGTATGTATGCATATCGTGTGCATGCAAGAGTGGGCAGAGGTGAGAAGAGGTGTCAGATCCCCCAGAATTGGAATTAACAGGTGGCTGTGAGCTGCTGAGACCCCAGTCTGAGCCCTCTACAAGAGCAGGATACATCTTAGCCACTGGGCTATCTTTTCATCTCTGTTTGTATTTATTATTTATAAATTAAAAATTGTTTTACATGTATGGGTGTTTTGGATGCATGTATGTCTGTGTATCACATGTGTGGGTGCCTGTAGAGACCACAAGAAGATATCATATCCTCTGGAACAGGAATTCTAGGCTGTTGGGAGCCATCAGGTTGGTGCTGGGAATTGAGCCTAGTCCTCTAGAAGAGCCAATTGCTTTTACTTGTTGATTTAACTCTCCAGCTTTTCTGATTATATTTATTGCTTAGAATTTCCCAATTTGGAAGTTTGTTCAAGTTACTGTCTTTTTTTCTTTCTTTCTTTCTTTTTTTGAGATCTCATCATTGTTTTGAACATTTCCTTACTTTATGACACAAAAGATATTCCAATCTCATCCCACTCATTCCTTGGACTCAGTGATTTAAAGATATTTCAAATTTAAAAAGAGCAGGGCAGTGGTGGTACATGCCTTTTATTCTAGCACTTGGGAGGCAGAGGCAGGCAGATCCCTATGAGTTGGAGGCCAGCCTGGTCTACAGAGCGAGTTCCAGGACAGCAAGGGCTGTTACACAGAGAAACCCTGTCTTGAAGAACAAAAGCAAAGCAAAACAAAATTAAAACAGAGAGCAAGTCCTTTAGTTTGTTTTATATGAACACCTTAGACAGGCAGGTTCGAGAATTCCCTCTGGAACCAGATGTGGATTCCAAGAGATGTGGTGCATATACCGTAGTCACATAAGTAAGAGTCAGCTGAAGATTTGGGCAATCATTTTTGTTTGTTTTTTGAGACAGGACCTCTCAGTGCTGGGGTCAAAGACCTACACTGCCACACTCAGCTTTCTTGAGTTCAGTGTCTTCTAGCTTTGCCAGGGGAATCTTGCCTGTCTGAGATGTAACATTTTCTGTTGAGTCTTCTAGGGCATCACAAACTGGCTTATTTTGCTCTTAAACACTTAGTGGCTAGTTTCTGGATCTAATATTCATTCATTTATAATTTGTTCTCACTTCCTATTCTGTTCTGGGGTTTTTGTTTTGTTTTATTGTAGCTGTTGGTTGACTTCACATATAAAAAAAACTCAACATTTTGAATGTATAGTTTAGTGGTTTTATACATGTTCATAAGATTTTTCAGTCATGACCACTAATTGTGGAATTTTTTGTCGTTCTCCAAAAGAGAAAGAAACTCAGTTGCAACGGCAATCACTGTGAGTCATTCCAATCAAGGCAGCTGTCAGTATACTGTCTTTGTGGGTTTGCTTGTTCTCTTGTGCATTTTTAGTTGAAATAAGTATTTCCAGGCCCCTTTCAGTTCTTGTTCTAGATGATTTTACTTTTGTAAAACAGTTGTCAGCTCCAATGCTGATTGGCTTAGAATTTACTGTAATGCAAGCTCCTGATTTTCCATTGAGGATGGACAAACAGGCATAGATGCCTATCAGTCATTCTAATTTATATCATTTATTATATTTTTTTCTCTATGTAGAGAACCACTGAGCCCTGTGGAGTCTGATGGTAGTATTCTAGTTGATAGACCCCAGACTCAGGGTACTATCCTTAGGAAGGAGGACCCCAAGAAACCAGACTCCAGGCCATTGATGTAAAAAATATGAGAGTTTTATTTCGTCTGCAGGCGGGCTACCTCCCTGCCTCCAGAGCAAGGGAGTAGCCAGGGAGGGACAATCTCATACCTCTTTTAAAGGCTAAGACCATAAAATCACCATAGCAACTGGGGCAACACATGATTGGTTACTTTAAAAGTCATACTTTAAAGTCATAAGGTTACTCACAGTAGTCATGTGGTTGCCTTAAGACCAGCTGGTTAGGGGGCTTTTTTTTAAAAACATTTTTTAAAACTTATTTATTTATTCATTTATTTGCCTTGGTGTTTGCCTGGAACTGGAACTACAGACAGTTGTTAGCTGCCATGTGGGTGCTGGGAATTGAACCCGGGTCCCCTGGAAGAGCAGAGGGTGCTCTTAAGCACTGAGCCATCTCTCCAGCCCAGTTAGGGGGCTTTTACAACCGGGTGTTGGTCACCGCTATTCTGCTTGGAACTTCTGGTATTTTAATCACAGGTTCGACCAGACCATTATGTCCTATCTAAGTTGATTACGGCTATCTGGGCTGGGTCACTCTGTTTCCTGGGACAGACTTTAGTTCCTTGTTCTCATGGGGGGTGCTCTGCCGAATACCTGAACTGAATGCCTGATTCAAGCCTTAGAACCCAGGGTCCTTCATTGTCACCTAGGATGTCCCACCCTCACTGAGGATGGATGGACGGGTCCAGAGGTGTGTCATGGCAATTGAAATTGGATCTAATTATTATTTCTTACAGACCCATATAGCCCTGAGGGCCAGGGTGGAAGCTACAGGACACATGCTGCTGAAAGCTTACTTCTGCAGACATGGTGCCACGTGCTGAGTTTTTCAGAGGAGAAACACACTTAGGTCATTTCACTCTTAGGTCATAGCCAAGGCTAGGGGTGACACATAGATGGGGCTGTGGGCCCAGTTCTACAGAGATGGTACTTGGTGCTGAGTACTCCAGAGGAGGGACACACTTAGCTAAGGGTGGGGGTGACACATAGACAGGTGATCATAAGCCTAGTACTGCAGAGAAGGTGCTGGATGTTGAATACTCCAAAGAAGAAAGACACTTAGGCCATTGCACACCTAGGCCAAGGGTCGGGGTGACACATAGAATCGTGGACAAAGCCAGAAGCAAAGATCACATGTGGGTTGTCGATGTGTTTGTTAATAGGCCTGGCCAGAAGATGTGTCGACGGGGAGGTTGTCTCCAATATTGTGGGAAGGTGTGGGGAGAGGTAAAGACTCAGATAGGTCACCTTTGTGTGCATAAAGAGGTATGGTCAGAAGGCAAAGAACATAGGTAAGTCATTTGCATATTCATGGCACTTATATAACACACACTGACATGGCCCAACTGTAGATGGCTGCCCTGAGTACTTAGCACATTCATGAGGAAATGTAGCCACAGGGTACTTAGCCTGTTCAGGAGGGGGCGCAGTCCCTGAGGTACTTGGGATCTTCACAAGGAAGCAAGGCCATGCAGGAATTTAGGATACTCAGGAGGGGGGCATGGTATTGAGTACTTTCTGTGTTAATGAGACGTTGTGGCCATTGACATATTCACTTTTACTTAGCATATTCGGGGGTGGGGTGGGGGCTTGGCCACCTACCGTACATTCTTGAGGGTTCATGGCT